>OVAN01010527.1:247-15661 GCA_900406275.1 Anastatica hierochuntica | reverse complement strand
TCCCTTCTCAACACAATAAATCCATGGTGGTTTCCGTGCCGGTCTTCGTTTTCCCAACAAATCCAAAAGGATTTGTTTCAATCTTCGGATCATCACTAAACGATAACGATGACTGCTGGAAACTAACACAATACTAACATCGGGTGTTAGTAGTGACAAAATCTCAGCAAAATTGCTGTAAACAACCACGACAATGGGTTTATAAAGAGAAAATATGAGAAGAAAATGGATTTGTGTTTCACGTCTTCGAAGAACCGCCGATGTGGTCGGAGACTCAAGATCATGGGGAGATTTAGACTGGTGACCCACGATCTGAGAGAGACAAAACTCAACCGCTGAATACGCGGCGAGGAGATAACCGCTTAATCGCCATAGTTATACGTCTGTGACTTATACCAAATGAAACACACAAGAAAGTTTGAGAACAATCGAAAAGGATCAACGGAGAAAAAAAACAAAAATTTTAGGCACGATAAATTTTGAAGAAGATGAATTTCAGAAACTTTGAAGAGTTTTGGCCTTTCTACGTGACGCAACACTCGAATCCATCAACGAGACGATGGCACTTCGTGGGTGTTATCGGAAGCATCGTTTCTCATCGACGGTTGTTGAATTAAGAACTCTTGTTTTGAGTTTTTTATCTTAGCTTTTTAGTCTTTTAATTAAGAACTCCTTTTTAAAATATTAATATTTTTTTATTAAGAACCTTGCACTGTTCATGGTTTTAGTCCTCTATATAAATTGAAATAATTGTAAAACTAGATTGGAAAAATGTTTGTCAGTACATATGTCAAAAAAAAAAAGTATCTTATGTTACATATGTCGAAAACAACATTATGTATAAGTATTATCTATATGACATGTACAAAGTAAAGAAAAATATGTTAAAAACTACAAATTTGGGTTAAATTGACTTAATCCAAAATTTTAGAGTAAAATTATTTTTAAAAAGAAATACATCTAACACTGTTACATTCAGTTGTACTTTTTTCTAAATTAGATTTCAAGATTTAAATGTTCTTAAATCAAATTCTGACGGTCAATTTCCAGATTTGAAGTTAGTTTGACTCGATTGAACTTCTACAAAATTTGATTTCTCAGAAATGTAGATTTATAGTTTTCAACATAATTTTATGTATTTTTTATATGTTACTATGTGAAACACATAAGTGACGATAATTTTCGACATATTATTAATTTGTGATGTTTTTGACATAATAGATTATTATGTAGCTGGTAAACATTTTCCAACAAAATTTTTCATTTTGGACATTCCAATAAAATAAGTGAGAAAATAATATACCTCAAAATTTCTATTACTAAGTGATCAATTTTATAAATTTACTTTCCATTAGAAATATTAATAGGGGTGACAAAAAAAATATTGGCAAAATAATGCAGCGCAAAAAACCTCTATGTATAAACTAGAGGAACAACCGATTGCAACACCAACTTTCGCAATCGTGATTTTGTATGCTTGAAATATAGACGTATGCTAAATCCTACATGAACTATGATAAATTTACAATTAACTACATAAACTATCAAAAAAATGGTGAAAAACTACAATGATTCCATTTTTGTTAGTTGATGATAACTAAGAGGACTATGTCCATAAGCGGATCTAGTGCACCCAAGATTGTGCACGTGCCACATGCAAAATTTAAAAATTTCTTAAGTAATATACATATACTAGTATTTTGGCCCCTGCTTTGCAGGGGCACAACTAATGTAAAAATTAAATATGTTAATAAAATAGTTTTTTCTAGATTTAACTATATTATTAACATGAATATAAGTTTTATTTTCTATGGTTTAACATTAAAGTATACTATTAATTGTAATTATCTAGTTAAAATAAGTTAACATAAAAATATATATTTTTGAACATTTATGTTGATATTTTTTTGCCGACATTTATGTTGATATTTCCACGAGACTTATTACTTTTGCGTTGGTTTTTTATTGTTTTCTTGCTCTACAATATTTACTTGAAAAGAGATTTAAGCAAAATTAATATTTCATAAATTATAGATATCCTAATGCATACGGTAGAGATCCATGTATCCAAAATGTAAATTAATAATATAAGGAAATACAGATAATTGCAAATAACAAAGTTCCAGTAGCAAAAAAATTTATTAATAAATAACTTTTATGTATAGATTTCTAAAAGAATTAAAAAATCATAAATGATGCTATAATTGGAATAGTACATAAAGGGGTTTGATTGGTTTTAAACGGTAGACACTTTTACTTTAATTTAAAGTTTTTAAAGTTAAATTTACTCAATCATACTTTAAATATTTTTAATTTTTTACAGTCCTATTTATTCTCCTTAAATTTCTCACAGTCCAATTTCTTTATTTGTTGTAGAGCGTTACTTATTTTTAACAGCCAACAATATGAGATTTTTAATTTATTTTAAAAGTCACAGTTTTAAAAATAAAAACCAATTAGTTATAAAATATTTTACAGTAACAATTCATTGTTAAAGTCCAAAACAATCACCCTCAAAAGCTAATTAGAAATTCAGTAACTATAATGATTCTCGCAAGATGTCGACAAAAACTTCTTTTGGTGATCTTCTTATATGTTTGATATATACAACTCGTACATCAAAAGAATGTTTGATTTTCGTGTGGTCATGAAGCTCTGCAAAATAGTTGTGAATTAGAAAATTAAATTATGATATTGTACAAATACAAATAAAACTGATTTTTCCCTTGCACGTTCTTCTCGGTTTTCTCTAGTACCTCCTCTCTTTCCTTATTCATAAACATATGTACAATTAAATTAACAAAACAAAATCACATATCACAAATAATCGTTAGGTCTAAAAAATATCAGATTCTATAGTATCCCTCTTACCTTCATCCACAATCATACTTGCAATCTAATTAACAAAACAAAATTACAAATAAAAAAAACTTTAGATCTTAAAAAATCCATATTTTATAGTGATTAAAGAAAATGAGTTGATGAATATGAATCACCTTTTAAGCAGAGAAGGAAACTTGCAAAGTGGCGAAAGATCGAATTGAACAAACAACCAAATTTGAAACGAATTTTTTTGACCGATGCCACATATATATTTATATATATGATGATTTATAAAAGATCAGTTGATAAAACTATGAAAGTGGGAAGTTATTTTTTAGGATCGTGGAGTGATTTTTTTATTTTTAAAAAATTATCGATAAATATAAACAAAATATGTAACAATAACTGTATTTTAAAATAATTGTTTTAAAATATAACACGTGTCACAACCAAATTTGACGAATGACTTCTGTTTTATGAATCTAAAGATTGATTTTTAGTTCGATTTGATTGGATACGTATAAATATATCCCACTACCTTTCCTAATATAAAAGGTTATCCTAATGTTCTCTCATTTTCTTTAGATGTTTTGTTTATATTTTCCTTCTTTCACCATTTATCTTTGTTAGGGTTAGTTGCATTCTATATTTTATTTTCTTTTATAACTTTTTATCAAACTAATTTAATCATCAAAACAAATTAGAATTCATGAACTAATAAAATAAAAATAATATATAGTAATTTTACTTTTTGACATGATAGTAACTTTACTATTTAATTTGATTTCAACTTATAAATATTTCACAATCTTATTCTTAGTACAAAACCATTTATTATAACATATATTTTATTTTAAATAGCATTTTGCATCATATCTAAATAAAAAGATCTAAAATAATGGAATGTTTTAATAATTTAAACTTTTTTATATTGAAATAAAATTTATATACATAATTATTATTTTCAATAATTTTGTATTATTTATTATAAACTTATCAATGCCACATGTAAATATTTTTCCTGGGTCCCTCCCTGTTTTTTTTTTGTAATGATACAAACGTTTACAAATAGCTTAATGGCATTTCCATATAGAGCTTATTGGGCTTCTCATTGGCCACACCCTGATTTCGAAGTAACTTGAGAGTTGCTTTAAACCATTTAAAATGTAATAATTTTTTAATGAAGTAAAGTAGAGCTGAACTAGAGGATTGTCGATAAGTTGAGCCTGAAAGTAAAAGTTAAAAGCATCTTTTTATTACTAATAATTTTTAATGGACTAAAGGAGAACTGAACTAGGAGATGTCAGTACGTCGAGCCTAGAAGTAAGAATTCAGAGTAGTTAGACCACAACGATATTTGGTAGAATATGTCGCGATTAACAATTTATATACAGAGATCCTTAATTCCCTGACCCATCTTCTTCTTCTCTGACAAGTTCTTCATTGCCGACCAAAGACATCTTTGTAGTTCGCGATTCCACCTCTTTTGGCGTCTCTTGCGGTTTCCGTCCTCGGGAGCTCTTTCCACGTCGTCTTCCCGAATGGGGTTTCGGGAGCTCGAAAACCTAGTTTCCTTTTTCTTTCTCTAACGTTCACCAAATCAGATTAATTTACCTTGTGCAAACAAAAAATTTCAACGTCGGCCTCGAGAAGTTACTTTCAGTTAAACCATCGTTGCCGCAGAAGTTTAAGATCGTGGAAGAAGATTGTGATACAGAATTAAAGATCGTTGGATACAAAATGTAATAAGGCTTGATTTTCATAATTTCGCAGTGGTCCAGTCGCTCCTACATCTCTCTTAAGTCTGATTAAAACAAATCTTCAGCTTCAATATTTTTTGGGTGCATTTGATTTTTTTAATATTTTATAAAAAAAAGTTAAGACCATCTCTCTAAGGGCATCAAACTCTGGTTGATATGTGAAGAATGCACCGGTTCTAGAAGAGAAGAAGCCATTGAGCTACGAATATGAAGTTGTAACTTAATCACAAAAGACAAGTATGCGAGTATTGATGTATTCATAATTTCTTGCATATTTAGTATATCTTTCAGAGTGTGTTTTCATTTAGTTTAAGATGTAAATAATGCATTTTAATACATGTTTAAACTAGTTTTAGGAATCGAGTCTAGCATATGTTTTTTTGCATTTTGCATTGCATTTTTTCTTTTTGTAGGGAATGGATTATCACCAATACAAAGAGAAGTTTGGAACTTGGATTAGTGGTGGAAATGGAAAAAAGAAGAAGTATGTGGTAAAAGAGATTTAAGAGAGACCAAAGGAGATCAAATGAGCACAAGACAAGGGAGACTTCACCAACCGTTGAGTGACAACAAGATGCCTAGGCTGATAGTGGGGAAGGTGATGAACTCCATGCCCACTTCACCAACCGTCGGCCAAGAGGAATGACAGAGAAGGTGCAGAAAACGGTGAGGGAGGTTTGAGGCTCACACTTCCTAGGGACAATTTTTTAGTTTCCTTTGAGTATACCTTGTACTTTACAAAAAGAACATAACAAGCCATAATTAGTTTTAGAAGTTCTAAGAAATTTTTAGTAAGTTTAAGAATGAAAATCAAGTTTTCATCTTTGTAATGTTTTTTTGAATTTTTAATTTAATTTGTCTCTTCTATCTTTTCTTTTAATTTCTTTCCTAATAATCAAGGGATCTTAAAGATCAAATTCATTTCTTTTGAGTACCATGACTCTTAATGACTAGTCCCATATTGGACCTTGAGATGCAGTAGGTTTGGATTATATTTAGGTTTATAATGAATGTTGGTCTAGGTCATGACATAAATTTATATAGTTTTTATTTGGTTGATTTAATAAATTAATAATTTGCAGGGTTGATTTAATAAATTAATAATTTGCAATCAAATGCGTAAAAAATGTTTGATTGAATGCTTGAATGAGTAAATATGTCTTTCAATTTGAACATATGAAAGTAGATTGCTTAGGCTTTTAGATGGCTTTAGGGACATATAGATCAATATCACTTACATGTATAGATAGGCACCAAACAAAAGTTGAGCTTCGTTATGTGTATAAGTGACTAAGCTATCATCACGAAAGTGTTTCAGTTGACAACAATTGATTTCTTTTCCTAGAAATAGCTTTGATCATATCGGTAAAGGATAAAGGAACCTCATTATAACCCGAAATTGAGTCCAAACCAGTTGCTATGTCTCAAAGATCTAATTTTTAATATTTTCTTATCTTAAAATCTTTGCAAGTTACTTTTTTTATTGTCTTTCTTTGCTAAATGTTTATGGTTTTGTCATTTATTACCTTTGTTTATGTCTTGCAAGTTGAGTTATGTTGAGAATTAGTGAAAGTTCCAATCCAAATTCGATATTTCTTAGATTTATAATTCAAGTGCATTTTTTGTGTTTAGATTATCTCTAGTATAACTTTCCATAATTGGTTCGACCATCTTATGATACATTGTGCAATCACAGTCTTGCAGTAGTGTGATCTGTCAAGAGATTTATAAATGAAAAAATTGTTTTGTGAAAGCATGCTAGACAATTAGTAACAATAAGAATCCTTCGAGCCTTAACTTACCTCGTCCCAATGTAGTATTAAGTTAGAAATGCATTGAAAACTAATGGAAAAATAGAGATGTCAATGTGGACCACAACCCACAGATTAAGTCCAAGTACGACCGTTACGGGGCGAGTTTGGACACGTTCAAAATTGTCCATAAAAACGCGGATCACATAGGTCGGACCCGTATGGTCCGCGAGTATTTGAGGGTTAGACTTCGGGTCATCACGGGTTATCTGCGGATTGAGTGTACTAGTGTTCTTGTGGATTTTTAGTTATATTACGTACGTTTTAAATTTTAGTTATCTTCTTTTTTATTTTAGAAGTATTATCCTTGACACTTTGATAAGTAAAAAATGTTTTTCGAATAAAATTTGGGGATGAAAGTTTTCAAATTTAAACTTATCTTTGGTTTTAAAAGAAATTAAACATATAACATTCTTTGAAAGAATCCACTTCGAAGCAAGATACTATTTTCAATTAATCTACCCAATAAAAATCATGATGGCTCATGAAATAATATCTTACTATATATATATATTTACGCATTAATAGTTCTAGTATCGAATAAATTAGTAAGATAACTAATTATAACTTGTAAATCTGTAAATTCATCTTAATGAATTGATCTAGTGGTTAAAAAAAATGTGACCACATTAATGACGATTGGGTGTTAGCGGAGAAAAAAATGTTGATTTATTGTCAACTATTACCCATTTATCATTTATATTTTGATATATCGAAAAAAACCATAAACCGCAGGTCGGCCCACAAAACTGCTAAATTACGCGGGGCAGGCTTGGACATATAAGCATCAACCGCAACCCGCGGCGGCCCGACCCGCATGACCCACCAAAAAATCAAACTCGCAATGGGTTGGGTTACTTGGATGCAGGCTGGCCCGTCTGGCATCTCTGTGGAAAAGATAGAGAATAGGAAACACTTAGTTGGTTCGTCAAATTAAAGTAGAATGGTTCAGCCATAAGTGATTACCTAGGTGAACCAAAATAAAGATTAATGGTCTGTTTTGCAATTCGGGAAGAATGTATCGTACCAAACTAACAACCCATTGGCAGTAATGGTTTGGCTCGATTGCAAAATTGGTTCAATTTGAGAATCATTGTGGCTCCAAATGTCTTCTTGTTTCTTTGAATTGGCCATTTGATTGTTGAAGATTTGATTTTGAGGTTTATCCGATTAAGAGAATCCTTTCTTAGACGTACTTTAGTGCTTTTTTGCGGTCATGGTGTATCCAGATGGTGGGATTGTGGTCGGATGGTCGGGTGGGTGTTGTGTTCATATTTTCATGAATATTTAATGTCTTTTAGTATATGTTTTCATAGTATTTAGTATGTAAATAATATTTTTTGTGTCACTTTCCACTAAGTTTGGGAATCGTATATAGAGTTAGAATTTTGTTGCATTTGCATGCGTTTTTGTTGCATTTTGTAAGGAATGGATCTTAACAAAGCAAAGAGTAGTTTGTAGCTTGATTCCTGGTGAAAATTAAGTGAAAAATAATGAATCAAAAGGAAATAAAGAAGAATCGAATGAAGCAAAAGGGAATGAAAAATTATCAAAATGGAGCCTAAGATGTGTATGGAGCTATGGAGTTTGGATGTTGATTCAAATATTTACAAATGGAAGCAAATAAGAGAATGATCCTTTGGAATCAACATATGGTCAATGATCTGTTCATAATTTCATGCTTTTTTAAGGTCATTTAGTTTATGTTTTTATTGTCTTTATGATGTAAGCATTGCATTTTAGTGCTAAAGTTAATCCATTTAGTTTTAAAAGTGTGTTTAATATAGGATTATTTGAATTTTGCATAGCATTTCTTTGCATTTGCAAGAGTGAACCTTGACAAGAAGAAAAGATAGTCTGGAGGTACGAAAGTTTGCTCGATTTTGATAAGGAAACAAGGAGAGATCAAGTGCAAATTGTAATTGGATGAAGAATAGCTAGAGGATTGAAGAAAATGAGCAAAAAGGGAAGGTGTTGAGCCACTCCCAACCATGAAGGAAGAGAGGGTCGATAAGGGCTTAACCAAGAAGCAAAGAGTAAGAAGTCCTTGTAGCCAAAGGAGGGGTTTATAAGTAAAACTTTCCCCTTGGTAGAGGGAAGAAAGAAAATGAAAAATGGAAAAAGAAGAAGATGAGATTGATTTTGCCAATAACATAGAAAAAGAGAAAAGGAAAGGAAGTCAAATAATGAATTATAAGAAAAAAATAAAAACATTGAGGTACGTTTAGTTTTAGGGGTATATAGTAAAAGAACATGAAAAAAACGCTCAAGGTATTAAAAGTGCTTATGGAGACAATATATTTCCAAGAAATGCCTTTGAGAGTAAAATATTCTAAAGTTAAATAAATTAGAGTCTTGAAATTTTCCAGGTATAGGCGACCTCAAATAATATTTATAACAATACTCATTATGATTCATGCTTTTCTTAATGATATTCGTCATCTCGCTATATCCTTTTCATTTATCTATTTCATTTTATTCCTCAATTCCGAAACTGCACTAGGAGATAGTAGGAGATCAAGTGGTGACTGAAGTTCAATCCTTTTTCACCAGTGGGAAGATACTAGGAGATTGGAACTACATGCACATATGCCTGCTCCCAAAAGTAAATGATCCTAAGAGAATGCAGATATGCGACCAATAAGTTTCTAAACATTCCAATACAAGGTAATTTCAAAGACCATGACATACAAAATAAAGAAGATTCTACCTGAAATAATGTCCCCTTTCCTGGATGCTTTTGTGGTAAATGAGCCATTTCACACAACATTATCATTGCACACGAAATTATCCACATCCTAATAACAGTTCCACACATTGCTTAAGAGTTCATGGGAATCAAATCAGACTTATCGAAGGCTTTTGATGGAGTGGAATGGGAGTATTTGAGAAGACTATTAGTGTCACTGGATTTTGATGACAAGTGGTTTCACTAGGTGAATGTGTAAATACGTTTACCTTCTCAGTTTTGATCATTGACAAACCTTTTTCATTTATTAGTGCCAAAAAGAGGTCTTTTGTAAGGAGATCAACTATCACCCTTTATTTTTGTGTTGTACACTGAAGGATTATCTTATATGTTGGAAAAAGCACAAGCACAAGGAAAGATCTCTAGAATCAAGTTCAATGAGGAAGGAATTGCTATCAACCATCTCTTATTTCATGATGACAACTTGTTCATGTGAAAAGCTAATGCATATCAAAACTCACCCTTATAACAGATTCCGAAAATTTATGGAGAAGCAAAATGACATGTGATAAATTTTGATAAATCCTCTATAAGTTTTGGGGAAAAAATAATTGACGTAGAATCAATAGCAGATCTTTAATGAAGGAATGACAGGTTCTTATTTAGGATTGTCTGAATATTTTAGTGGATCTAAATAGTAGATGCTTGCCCATATCCACAAGAACTAAAAAAAAAGGCATCTCTCAGGCTGGTTTGCAAAATCATTGCCATTGGGTGGGAAAGAGATTACGTTGAAGGTTGTTGCTCTGGTAATGTCAGTGTATGCAATAAGTTGCTTCAAGCTACCAAAACAAACATGTGCGACACTTACATCAGTTATGTCAAGCTTCAGGTGTAATGTTATGAAGCACAAAAAGAATATTCACTTGTAAGCTGGGACAAGTTATGTTTGTCTAAAGAACAAAGAGGTCTTGATTTCAAAGATACAAAAACCTTAAATCAATCTTTGTCAGCGAAGCATGCATGATCTTCTTTTTGTATGACGAAGAATTATGTATGGCAGAGAGTTGTTACAAAAGGATTGAAGTTACATGTCGGAAATGGAAAGTCTATCCGACTATAATGAGACCCTTGGATCTTTGATGGAGTACCAAGGAGACCCTGGAACATAAATCTAATCATTGATATGAACCTTAAGGCCAAAAATATCATTGATGTGGAAGACAAATTTTGGATTTTAGAGAAGTTTGAGGCCTTATTTTTCGGGGAAAATGTTAAAAATATAAAGGCTAAACAGGATGTGGTGAATAAGACATATTTCTGCATATAAAAGCATATAAAGAATGGTGTATGTTATGTTAAATTTGGCTATTGGTTAGCCTCTTAAGAAAACAAAGAGGAAATTCTTCTTGCAACCAATCAACCATTCCTCAAAGGCATCAAGAATCAAATTTGGTCTCTAAAACCAAATCAAAAGAATAAAATGTTCCTTTGGAAAGCATTGCATGAGCGAAACCTTACCAGTAGTTAATAATCCAAAAAGTAGAGGAATCAAGTTAGACTCATGTTGTCAGGTCTGAGAATTGGAAGGGAAAAATATTAACCATATTCTGTTCAGCTGCTCCTTAGCTAAAAAAATATGGGCATTCCCATATATACCAAACCCTTAAGGAGGCTTGAGTTTTAATTTTTGTATATGCCAACATACACTATATGTTGGAGATAAAGAAGAATAACCATTTAGAAGATACATTTCTTGGATTTTATGGTATATATGGAAAATAGGAACTCCCTTTGCATTGAAGGGAAACAATTTGGTCCTATGGCGACTATAGACAAGATTTAACAAGAGGCTGCTCAATGGTTTCTTCTCAGGTTTTAGAGGTCGAAGAAAAAGAATTGAAAAACCAAAAGAAAGCGCTCTCACATAAGAAATAGGAAAGACCTCGAGGTCCTTAGTTGAAATGTAACAATGGTCATTATTGGTCAAAGAACTGTTGGAACTCGTTTTGACGTTGTGGTTTTGACCACTTTTACGGTGGAATTTTAAATTAAATTGTTTCTCGAAATGACAAGATTTTAGGCACGAAGTAATCGTTGCAGTTGACACTATCATATGGTGTATTTTAACGTCAGAATCGGAGTAGAGTTGAATGAGAAATGGAGATGTAAAATGGGTTGCATAGAAAGCATTAAAAATAGAACAAATGTATTTTTCCCACTTTGAAAAATTAAAAGTAAAAGACTTCTTGGTTATAAATTGGATTTAGATGGACTTTGATGTATTGAGATAAAGAGATATCTAATTTAGGCTTTAAGTTATGAGTGTTGGAATTTGGCTAATGGATTAACATCTAAATATTAATTTGAGAAAATTACCTAGAATAACTCTAAAAAACTAAAAATTTACTAGAATAACAACCCTTTACTAAACTAACTCTAAACTTTTGGCAATTTACCATTAAACCCTTCATGTTTTATTTTTCACACTAATTAAAAAAAAAGTAAAAAAACAACTAAAATATTTTAAATAAAAAAAAAATTTAAAACCTGAAATGAATGAATAAACAATTATAAACTAAAAAAGTCAAAATTTATAAGAAAATAAAAACTATATAGCTAAAATTTATAAAAATAAATTTAAAATAGAGAATTAAATAGATGAACATTCAAAAATTTATATTAAAATTTTTTTTTAATATTAACTTAATTTTTTTTCAAATTAATAAAAACAAAAATTAAAAATAAAAAATACATTTTATAATATAAAGAAAATTTTATAGTTAATTTTTGTAAAAAAACTTTTAAATAAATTACATTAAAAATAAAAATTAAAAGTAAAAAGTAAATTTTATAAAACTTAAGTTAAATTTTTTTTATATGAAATCAAAATAAAATTGATTTAAAACTAAGAAAAACGACTAATAAAAACTAAACTAAAAATTTCCTAATAAACGAAAAAATCATATAGTAGATAGTTAAAATGGACTCAAAATAATAAGACATATTAAGATTAATAAAAATAAAATCATTAATAAAAATACTAAAATTTTATGAAAATATTAAAAACAATTCACAAATTAACAAAAAACTAGTTAAAATCAAATAAAATTATTGCTAATTTTTTAAAGTGACTAAAAGAAAAAAATTTTATGTAATTTTTTAACTTGAATAAATCATAAAAAGTAAGCGTAGATTTTTAATTAAAATATTAATAAATTGAGATATCACTATAAAAGAATGATAAATATAAAATATGATAAAACATTAAAATTAATAAATAAATTTTTGTTTGATGTTGTTACAGATTTATTTTAACTGTTGTTTTATACATTAATTTATTACAAATCTGTAGCAATGAAAAAAAAATAATCAAAAACAGTAAACAAATTTATAAAACAAATCTATAAAACAAATATGTAGCGAAGAAAAGAAACTTTTGTGTTATTCTAGTCAGAGAAAAATATGGGACATCATGATAAGAGAAACTTTATAGTCAAAACATATAAATATGTGGCTCTCCAGAACTCTGTAGCAACATAAAATAAATCAGGAGCCACTTGACGTTAGTCTAGTAATTAACTTTTTCAAAAAAGTCTGTAGTTTTTTCAAAAAAAGTATGTAGCCAAATTACAAAATTTTTAAGACAACACAAAATCTGTAGTGTCGTGTTTCAAATTTTTCAATCGAAAAAAATATGTTACAGAAAATCTATGGTGTTTTGGAGAATCTACAGTAATTGCACAAACAAATCTGTGGAAAACAAAAAGTCTGTAGTAAAGTAGAATAAATCTGCAATGATTTTTCAAAAAAAAATCTGTGAGATACTTAAAACTCTGCAGCATCAATGATGAAAAATCTATGAAAAAACAAATCTGTGACAGATTAATAAATCTGTGGCTTCATATATGTATATAAATCTGTAGTTCGGGAAAAAAAATCTGAGGTTCCAAAAAACAAATTTGTATACAGATTTATAAATTTTGAAGAAGCTAAAGTCACTACAGATTTGTTTCCCAGATTTTTTGCACTTTCCAAAAAATTTTATTAATGACATTCTAGTAATATTGTATTTTTTAACAAGTTACTGGAAGGATATTATGAGTATTAAAAAAACTCAAATAACTCTAATATTTTATGATGTTATTCTAGTTATTTATGTTTTTTTGGGGGTTAGTCTAATTTTTTTTCTATTAATTTTGTGGTCCAAATTTCTGTTTAACTATAATGTTGATTTAGTCAACATATATAATCTCTTTAAACGTCATTGCTACAAAGTCAAATGAGAATTGACGTTGTAATGATGCCATTAAGTTGATACTCCATTAGTGCTCCAACTTTAGAGAACATGATGTCACGAACCGATTCCTCGTAAACCGGTTCGTGTGGTTTTAGCATCATTCCGTCCCAAACGGATGTAAAGTTAACAAAACTCCGAACGAATTTAGAGAGAGAAACGAATTTAGAGAGAGAGAAAAAAAGAGTTTGAAAGAATGTTTATTGTTTAAAGCTTGAATGATTACAAATGAGGGATCTCACCCCCTATTTATAAAAAAGCATCTCCTCAATAGACGGTGGGGATTGAATCGATCTAACAGTGGAAATTGATTCCACTTCTACAAGTCTTTCCTTATCTAACTATTTCCATATCCTCTCCAATTATTACCATATCTAGCTATTTCCATACTTTCTCCCCAAGTATCTTTAGAAGCTTCTAGAACATTCTAGAAAAATAACAAAGGGAGTGAAGTAGAAAATTGCCTAAGTGTTGGTAAGAGGACCTCGTGTCTTTCGTGTGGACTTCTTTATGTCACGACTAGAATGGATCGTGACATCCTCCCCCACCAAATTAGGTGACGTCTTCGTCGTCGTGTACATCTTGAGCACCTCCTTGAATTGTCACAAGTCTTCTTCAGGTTCCCAAGTTACCTCAGATTCTAATAATCCCTTCCATGATAGCTCAGGTTTTCGCCCGAGATAACACTGCAAGTGCACAGATGTACGTTGTAGTGGTTCGGGATCGAATCCACAGAGATCAAAGGTATCACGAAGAAATAAAATCAAACATCGGGCTAAGGCTAAAAAGATGTCTTGTAGAGATGATGCAAAATCGACTTCCGTTGGCTTAAGAAGAATTGCTCATCTAGGATTCTGGTGATCTCTCCTCATTAGCTCATCGAGCTTTGACTGCAGATCATCAATTCTCTTTGCATCAGATGACACAACTCCTCAACCACGCTCATAGTCTTATATGCGATTAGCCTGACTATTCGCCATGTTATTCATCAACTAATAAGCCTCCTGCACAGTCTTGGTACTAAAATCACCATTACTAGCAGTGTCCATAGCATTCTAATATTTCTCCTGAAGTCCATTGTAGAAAATGTTGAGGAGATTCCAATCTGTAAACCCATGATGAGGACAATCATTGAGATACTCTCTGAATATATCCCATACTGCATGAAAACTCTCAGCATTCGATTGGTGAAATCCTGCAATCTTGTTCCTCACAGACATAGACCGCGATTTAGTAAAGAAATACCCCAGGGATGCAGCCTTGATCTCGTCTCATGTCCTCAGAGAATCAGGCTCCAGGCTATTGTACCATCTTGTAGCTTTTCCATTCAGAGAGAAAGTGAACAACCTACATTTCAGAGCATCAGCAGGTACTCCGTTGTGTTGAATAGTATTGCAGATGACTTCAAATCTATCCAGATGGTGCATAGGATTCTTTGATGGCAACCCATGATATTGGTTCTGCTGCACCAAGTTAATGAGACTAGTCTTGATCTCAAAGTCTCTTCTCTCAATGGGAGGCGGACGAATCCCAGCATGATTAGCATAGAAGGCCTCCGGAGTGTCATATTGCGCCAGAGTCATCCTTTGTTGAGGTTGATTTGCGCGTTGTTACCCCTCAGCTGCAACATTTTTCTGGCCAGCTTGCTGAGCACCAGCATTTCCACCACCTACAGCAGGTGGGTTAGCTCCTGGAAGAGCTTCAGGAAAGAGAGGGTTATTGTGAACTTGAATATCGTCACCGATGTTATCACCCATGACTGCATCAAACTCAAACTCTTCAATAACCTCCAGCCATTTCTCTCTCTCTCTTCTTCTGTCTCTCTAGACGCGAAGGTTCAGGCTCGAACTTAGCTAGACTCGATGTCCTTTGGCTTTTAGTGTGAGGCTTGTTCATGCACCTGAAAGCACAAAAACAAAGAAGAAAAAGAAGAGATTAAAAACAAAAAATAAAAATGCCTTAGGCACGCAATGATCCTAAGTTCTAAGACTCCCTATTGGTCCCTGACAACGGCGCCAGAAAACTTGGTAGCTA
>OVAN01010526.1:0-15663 GCA_900406275.1 Anastatica hierochuntica | reverse complement strand
AGATGTTGACACGTGGATACTAATTATTAAAACCCTTAGACGAATATCTCTTTTGTATTTGCTGGGCTTCGGACCCATCACTAAAAAACCTCTCCATCTGTTGTAACTCTGTTTGGGCCTTAATAAAAGTTTATCATTGGTCGAAAAAAAAAAGAAAAAAAAAGGAATTGTTATTTATAAAAAGAAAACATTTTGTAATTGTTTCCCAAAACAATACTTTCCCAAAACAATACAAAATGAAATTGATTACACACGTCAAGTAACATGTGATGTTAAGTTACCCATCTAAACTAGTTTAGATAGGATGCTAAGTAAAGTAGAGTGCCCGTAAAGTAGAGTGCCCAAATCGTTATTGAAAAAATATATACAATATAATCTCTATAAATTAATATATCGATAAATCAATTTTTTTTTATTTAGAGTTGAGTTTTGAACAAGATAATCTCTCAAAAAATTAAGAAAATATATTCATCCCAACATTATTAATTTATAGAGGTTGTAACGATTAAAACCTTAATCTCCAAAGTTAGTTAAATTTTTAAGTATTAAGATCATGATTAATGCATGACTCTTAGGGACGTTCTTAAAAAAAATTTAATTACATGAGTTCTTAAAACCTAAGAGCATCAGCAACACTGTTATCGGACACAGTTTCTTAGGAACAATGTTTTCAAATTTTTTATTATTTTTTTGTTCAGCATAAAAAATTAAAAAGGAGAGCCAATAGCCGGCCGTCACGTGTCAGTGAGACCCGCGAACAGTGACGAAATCGAAAGATCGATTCTTAGCTAGGGACTTTAAAAAACTGTATGGACACGGTTGCATAAAAAAATGGGCCCCACCCGATTAACTTTTTTTTGGGAACAGTTAAGGATTCACTAAAAATACACAAATGAAGTTGCTATAAAAACCATATAAAAGTCTCTTAAATTTATTAATTTAGAGACTTTTACATGGTAAGAGACTTTTATCTAGTTCTTAAATTTTAAGAACCCATATAACTAATTAATTTTTTTTTTTGTCTAAAACCTCTTAAAAATTTTCCTGACATTTTGCAATAATCATGTTCTAACGAACCCACAACAAATGCGCCAATAAATGCTAAATATATGATTGACCGAACGAAGAATTCACGAGGTTTATTTAAAAAGAGGAAAATTACAAAATTCATATTTGTATATATCGTTTTTCCGTTATTTTAATATAATATTTGATACACGTGTTTATTTTGGCACGTGTGCGGTCTACATGTGAAAATAAAAAAAAATATTTCTAAATTTGGGTTCGTTCAATATTCGTTATATATGAAAAGCATACTCACTCGTGCGGGCACTCACCAATACAAAAGCTACCCTCACCGTGTGACACTGTAGAGAAGAAAGAACGAACCAAACAGAAAAAAAAGTAGCCATGGCTTCACGAAGGATCTCTTCGCTCTTTTCTCGATCCTTGACGTCTTCCTCCTCTTCTCTATTGGCTCTTCGTGGTATTTGCCTCTTCTGGGATTCATTTTGTAAAATTATAATTGCTTTTCTCAATTCCGATCAGTTACTCCCACAGTTTCTCGGATTTGTTCGATGCACATTTCGACGATTGAAATCGTTCTGTTTGTGTGTTTCGGATCAATGATCTTCGAGTTTTTTGTTTTTTTTTATTCTCTTTCGCGGTTTAGGATCGCTCATTATGAAATGACTTTTGGCTACTTTTCCGATGGATTTGAATCTTTGATGGTTTGATTATTCAGAAATGAAACTAAATTGAATTCAAAACGATTGAATCTCGTTTGTTTTCTTCAGGTAAAAATCCTCACATGAACAGAGGAACTAGCAAATACAGTAGCGTTGCTGCTGCTCTCGAAGATCCGATTACACCACCTGTGAAAGTCGAACACACACAGCTCCTAATCAATGGAAAGTTCGTTGATTCCGCCTCAGGTGCGAGAGAATTTGACCTGAAGCTCCTTTGGGAAAAATAATATCCTACATCGGAAATATGATAGCAACTTTAATTAATATATAAATAGCACTTGATTTTAAGTTGAAAGTCCATGAAGTTTAATCCTTTAATATGATATGGATTATGTCGTTTAACCAGGCAAAACATTCCCTACTCTGGATCCAAGGAACGGTGAAGTGATTGCTCAGGTCGCTGAAGGTGATGTCGAAGATGTGAACCGTGCGGTTTTAGCTGCACGCAAGGCTTTTGATGAAGGACCATGGCCTAGAATGACCGCTTATGTAAAACCAATTTCTTTTATTGCCTTATCTTATGTTTTTTTGAAATGACTCCTCTTAGCTTCACTTCAACTTTTTCAGGAGAGATCAATGATACTGCTTCGTTTCGCCGATTTGATTGAGAAACACAATGACGAGCTTGCAGCTCTTGAGACTTGGGATAATGGGAAACCTTATGAGCAATCTGCTAAAATTGAATTGCCAATGGTTGCAAGGGCGTTCCGGTACTATGCTGGTTAGTGAAACCATAGACTAATACATTGTACCTTTATGATTGTTCCTGATCTGTTTTAAGGATGTTTGTTTGCTCTTCGAATGAGTTTTTCTCAGGTTGGGCAGACAAGATCCACGGAATGACGGTTCCAGGAGACGGTTCACACCATGTGCAAACCCTCCATGAGCCTATAGGAGTAGCTGGACAGATCATCCCATGGAACTTCCCTCTTCTCATGCTTTCTTGGAAACTTGGACCGGCTTTAGCTTGCGGAAACACCATTGTCCTCAAGACAGCTGAGCAAACTCCTCTATCTGCTTTTCTTATCGGAAAACTACTTCATGAGGTAACCAATTTCTCTTGTTCTGCTTTCATTTGACGAAATTGTAGAACTCTCCGACTTTTAGACTTTCATTTGAATATCTATGGCAGGCTGGACTTCCTGATGGAGTTGTAAATATAGTTTCTGGATTTGGTGCTACAGCTGGTGCAGCCATTGCTAGTCACATGGACATTGATAAGGTTTGAAAACTTCTTCAAATTTCGCGCTTTCTGCAATGGTTTATGTATCTTCTTCCACAGAGCTTTTTTTAGTTTCTTGGAGAATTCTCTTCTCTAACATTTTGTGGCTACATTTACGACCATGAGATCAAAATATTTAATAGTTGAAAAGATCATGCCTTGTTATAGATTTTACGATAAATCCTCTTCACTCTACAGGTTGCTTTCACCGGGTCTACTGACGTTGGAAAGATCATTCTTGAGTCGGCTTCAAAAAGCAACCTTAAACCAGTGACTCTTGAGCTTGGAGGCAAGTCACCATTCATTGTATGCGAAGATGCTAATGTGGATCAGGCCGTTGAGGTTGCACATATGGCTTTGTTCTTTAACCAGGTAACTGCCTTCACTCGAGATACCTCAACATTTAGGTTTATATGGTTATTGTAACCTGTTCTGGCTGAATTGTAGGGACAATGTTGTTGTGCTGGCTCTAGGACATTTGTACACGAACGCGTGTATGATGAGTTTGTAGAGAAAGCTAAAGCTCGTGCACTTAAGCGCGCTGTTGGAGATCCCTTCAAGTCAGGCATTGAGCAAGGTCCCCAAGTAGACTCAGAGCAATTCAAGAAAATCTTGAAGTACATTAACCATGGAATTGAGAGTGGAGCCACCTTACAAGCTGGAGGTGATAGGCTTGGTTCCAAGGGTTACTACATTCAACCCACTGTCTTCTCAGACGTCAAAGTAAGTAAACTGAATGTTACCCTTCAAACAACTCCATTACCATCACAGTTTTCTTACGAAAATCGATTTATATTGAACTTGGCAGGACGATATGCTCATAGCGCAAGACGAGATTTTTGGACCGGTTCAAACCATACTGAAGTTCAAGTACAAATCTAAATGCTAAACCAAATACTTCCATCTTTGTTTAAAATATTTACTAATGGTTCTTGATGTTTCATAGGGATTTGGATGAAGTGATTGCGAGGGCGAACAAGTCAAGATACGGTTTAGCTTCAGGAGTGTTCACACAGAATCTAGACACAGCGAATAGGATGATGCGAGCTCTCAAGGCTGGAACCGTGTGGATAAACTGTTTTGATGTTTTGGATATCACAATTCCATTTGGAGGGTATAAGATGAGTGGCATTGGAAGAGAGAAAGGTATCTACAGTCTTAACAATTACTTGCAAGTCAAGGCTGTTGTTACTTCCCTCAAGAACCCAGCCTGGCTCTAGACCCCCAACAAGGTATCTCACCCTTAATTATGCTTATGCTTATTTCTCGAGCTTGGTTAATAATATTAACACTGTTTCCTCGTGAAACCGAGACTTGTAACATCGGTTTTTCTGGATTATGAGAGTAATTTACATCTTTTCACACATTTTTACACATAAAAGCTACATGACAATGTGTTAACGTAACATTTCTTGACTTATATTTATCATTGATGTGTGAATGGTCACTTGGTATATATAGAATCAGTGAACATCTCTATTATATAAGCAGTGGAAGCTTCACACTAGGAGTAGAAGTGAGAACAACATATAAAAGAATCTTAAAATCTAGCTAGCCTCTTATGGTTTCAAGGGTTCTTCAATTTGATTCTGAGCTTTCTAGTGATATGTGATGCTTTTGGATGGACTTGTCGTTTCGTGTTATCGGCAACAGATTGTTCTGCTTCCACCCAGTTTATAACTTGGAGAATTAGAGACTGTGGAACCTTCTTTACATCCGCATCAGCTTTGCCTTTACATTTCTTCATACCTTTCTCAAGAGCTTTTTCTATGAAGTCCATGAACCAATTTGCAGCTTCTTTCTCTATCTCTTTCGCCAACCTCGCTGTGTTTCCTAACACTGAAGGAGGAGCTGAAGCTACTGTTGGGTTCTTGTTCTCATCGTTTAATCTCAGTTGCTTATGATTTTGCTGCTGCTTCAGGGCAGTTGTTCTTCGCTTTGTCGCGGTTTTCTCCTGATCAATAACAGAGTTATGCTGGATTTCGTGAAGTACCAAAGACGATCCATCCTCGGATTTATTCTCAGTAGCTGATAATGAAACAGCTGCTTCAATGGATGCGATTTCGCTCATGGTTTCAGATATTTGGCTGTGAAACTCCAAGAACTTCTCGAAACACGCAGCAGGGCAATCAGCTTTTGCTGATTTGCTCAGATTTGCTAATGTCCTGTATAGTCCCAAGAAAAGATCCACAAGAACTTTAATCACATTTTCAAACTCAGAAACCACAAAACATAGAATGAAACCAACCAAAGAGAGATTCAGTTGTGTATACTTGAGATGACGAACGACGGTTTCTGTGGTTGTAGCTTCTCTCAATGCTTGAAGAGCTATCTTCTGAGCCGTTTCTCGCTGCTGCATAGCTTCCTGTACAGATAAAAAGGGACATTTTTAGACTGCAACCATTGAATCTAATATTCAGATGTATGCAAAGGGAAATGAAAATCACCTTGCTCAGTGTGCTTAGTCTTCCTGGTAGACTCGAACTCTTCTCTGGTTTCTCCAGCTTACTCTGCTTAGATTCATACTTTGGAGAAACCATTTTGGAAGTAGATTTTGGAGCATCTCTTTCATCTTCAACCAAATCAGCTGCTGTTGCTCTTCTGGTTCGCAAATTCGGAGGCGGTGAGTTGCTTTTCTTTGCCTTCGAAATCGATATTTAAGCCATTGTTAACTCTCTCGAATCAAACCTCTTATGCTTAAAGCCAAAACAGAGTACCTCAGAAACAAAAAGTATACTTACAGAGGATTTTAAAGGACTAAGAAGAACAGAAGAAGCAGAGTTCTTCGCCATCTCTCTATCGCAAACGCTTCTGCTTCTCGGAAACTTGGAAGTCGGTGGAACAACACAGCTCTTCCTCAACATCGAAGCAGGGCTCTCTCCTTTAAGCTCCGACATTTTCCCTAAAACACCACCTCCATAAGAACACCTCACTCCACCTGGCGATCTCCCTCTAGTCATCACCACCGGAGACGCCGCCGCCGCCGCGAATCTCCCCGACCCAAGCCTATGTTTCGCCGGAGTACACTGATCGAAATCCAAAGGCGCAGGCTTTAAGACAAACGGAGACGAAAAGTCGCCGTTTTGACCCCAAGAACCTCTTCTCGGTCTCGAACCAGATTCTTTCTCAGTCTTTCCTCGTGTGCTCATCAATGGCTCGGGAGTTCCGAGCAACGGATGCCTTCCTGGGATCGGCCTAGCGCCTTTGATGATCGGAACAGGGGTCCCTGGATCGAGCCGATCAACGTAAATGAATTGACCAAGCTGCATCTTGTTGCTGAGAACTACATCATCTTGATCCGAAGGAAGACTAACGTAGATCGAGTGAGATGAATCAGAGACTTTTATGAAGAAGCCTTGTTTAGGCAAAAGATTCTTCTCATCAAGATCAACAGGGACTATGTCCGTGACTTGTAATAACGAGCTTCTGTGTTCTCCGGTCGGTTTAACTCCGGTTTTCATACCGTCGATTAGCTTCTGAAGGATTCCGGGAGCTAAAGCCGCCATTGTTGTCGGAAGTTTAACGATCGGAGAATTTGATGATTCAGATGAGAAAATTGAGAAATTTCAAGAATTGGGTTTTGATCGGAAAGATTTGTTGTTTCAGATAAGAAGAATGAATTGAACAATTTAGGGTTTTTACTTAGCCACGGAGAGCCAACGGTAAGTAAAGTACTTGCTTGAAGAAGGAGATGATAGAAAGAAAAAAATCCAAACTTTTTGAAAAAAAAAGTTTTTTTTGGAACGTTATGTGCAACGGTCGAATTTGGTTGGTGGGTCTCTGTGTATCGTATTCATAATGATTTTTAATTTGATTTGTATAATTAGTATCTTTCTTGTTTTTTTATGTGCTTCTCTTCTCTTCTGGTGATCCATTTAGTACCTAATTAGTAATTAGTATATTACCAATGGGTTTGACAACATACTTATTGACTTTGTATTTTCTTAGTTGATTGGTTTAATATTATATTTTAATTTTCTTTTTGGTGTATGGATGGAAGAAATTTGGTAAACGGTTGATGAAAATTAGTGGATAGATCTATGTGTCAAGTTGTGTTTACGAAAGATAAACATTGGTTGACTAACTTTTTTGGTTGTATACTAAATTGTATAGTAGTAACGGAAACATAAACTCTTAGACAAAGTGCATAAAAAGTGAAAAAAACGTATGCTGACCAAACCGGAACAGAAGTTAGACTTTTATGTCCAAAACAAAAAATAGTTGGAACCAATCAACCAAATCAAAACTAAGATACTTTTTATTTCATCGGAAATGTGTAACTACATGGCAAAAAGTGGGAAAAAAATCGTCTCGACGCATCATATTCTAAGTAAATACATCATTGATGTTCCAGTGAGAGATGCTTTATGCCGTTGTCATAATATATTAGTAAAGGTTAGTTCCGGACCTAGGGAAGATTAGGATCTAGTTCCGAAACTCTTAAACATCAGCAGTGTAATACCGGACAATGTGTTTAGCCAAAATAGTTTAGTGTCTACTTCTATGATTTTCGCTACTCAAGTTTAGATAATGGTTGCGCACTAGTAGACTTATTTAGATATGGATTCGACTAAACGACTCTTGTCGAACTTATTGGTTTTACTGATGAAATAAAATATGCCCATAAAAAAAATCTACCGATCAACTCAATCCAAAATTCACCGGAAGAAACTATTTCAAGTTTCGATTGGGCCGGGTTAAAAGTTGTTAATGGGCCTACAGTAAACGGCCCATATAATAAGATGCAGACATAACCGCCCCTTAACCATTTTCTCTACAATATATGTAACCGAAGCTCTTCGTCATCATTTCTTGTTCACGAAACTACGACGATGAAGCTGCGTTTGAGACGTCACGAGACTCGAGAAACTCTAAAACTCGAATTGGCCGATACGGCCACTCTCTATGATCTCCGGCGAATGGTCAATGCATCAGCGCCTTCCTCCGTTCATATATCGCTCAATCGTAAGGACGAGCTCCTCGCACCTTCGCCGGAGGATACGCTCCGATCTCTTGGTGTAACATCCGGTGACCTTGTTTATTACTCTCTCGATCACTCTGCTTTTATTTCATCGGTTCAGGAGATCGGATTAGCGTCGTCTTCTGAGGCACATCAAGCCCTAGATTCTTCCGACGGGAAATTGGGAGAATCTGAAACCCTAGGTCCACAATCGGAGAGGAATGATTCGTCTGTTCAAGAGTCGGTGGGTATTGGATTCGCAGATGTAGATATGAATATCAAAGCCGATCCGAATTCCGGCGAGGAAGATCCAGCGGTTAGGGAACATTCGGGCACTGAGGAGAATCCAGAGCCGATGGATATCGAGCAGCTTGAAGTAGATCTCGCTGCTGCTGGAAGCAAAAGGTTAAGCGAACCATTCTTCTTGAAAAAGATATTGCTGGAGAAATCTGGTGACACCGGTGAATTGACTACCTTGGCTTTGTCAGTTCATGCTGTTATGCTAGAATCTGGGTTCTTGTTGTTCGATTCTGGCTCTGATAAGATTAGCTTTTCAAAGGAGTTGCTTCCGGTATCCTTAAGGTATACTTTACCTGAGCTAATTACCCATAAGGATACCAATGCAATAGAGTCCGTTACTGTGAAGTTTCAGAGCTTAGGCCCTATGGTTGTAGTTTATGGAATACTAGGTGGGTCTAGTGGGAGAGTGCATAGGGTTGCTCTTGATAAGCGTAGGTTTGTGCCTGTTATCGATTTCGTTATGGATACTTTGAACTCTGACAAAGAAGGCTCTTCCAGCATCTACCGTGAGGTGTTCATGTTCTGGAGAATGGTAAAAGACGGTATTGTTATTCCGTTGTTGATTGGTCTTTGCGATAAAGCTGGCTTGGAACTTCCACCATGCTTGATGCTCTTACCAACAGAGCTAAAGCTGAAGATACTAGAGTCGCTTCCTGGCGTGAGTGTTGCAAAAATGGCTTGCCTTTGTACAGAAATGCGGTATCTGGCTTCAGACAACGACTTGTGGAAACAGAAATGCTTGGAAGAAGCTAAGAATCTTGTTGCGGTAGAAGCGAGTGATTCGGTTAATTGGAAGGCAAGGTTTGCTGCTTTTTGGAGGCAAAACCGGCGACTTGTATCCCTAGTTAGACGAAACTTCCCTACGAGAAGAAGCCCCATTCGATTCCCGCGGATCATTGGAGACCCCCCTTTCACATGGTTCAATGGGGATCGCTTGCATGGATCAATCGGTATTCCGGGACAACCAGCACATGGGTTTGGCGGCCGATCATTGGGACGTAGCTTTAGTCCCAGATGCAATCTTGGAGGACTCAACTAGCAAACATGCCGAGTCAGAAAAATGGAACCTTTGAATCTTTTTAAAGGTATGAGAAGTAGATGGTGTATATGGCTTTTCCGATATAATAGCTAAAATAAATCAGTCAGATACTATATGTTTAATGTTTAAATGTTTCTTTGGTTTTTGTATGATGTTGATCTCTCTTCTTCTTGCCATGATTATGCTACATGGTTACTCATTTATGAGTTTTATTTATGATCATCGTGCTTCGTTGTACTTATTGGGTCTTTCGTAATTATAAATTCAAAGCCCATTAATGTACACTGCGTGACGGGTTTACACCTGACGAATGAATTAAGAAACCGAAACAACATGTCGTTCTCTCTTGGATTTGATTCTTTCAATCATCATATTTAAACTTCGTGTCAGGTGTAACATTGTTGAACGAACTACTTGACGTTTGGATTCTCGACGCAGACGCCACAATTTTTCTGATTAAAAGTTTAAAACGACAACCACAAAAAAATGGAGATGAAACAGAGAGAGCCACGAAACAGAGAAGACGCAGAGGTGAGAAAGCGAAAGAGATAAGCCCCTCACTGTTGGAGACTGAAAATGAACGCAGCGCTCGCAACAACCACCGCCACAACTCCTATCCTCCGCCGTGCCACGCCTTTTTATCCTCATTGTTCTCACACAAAGTCGCCAGTTCTGCGATTGAACGGAGTTGGTTTCGGATCCGGCGTGCGAAGAGTCGGCGGGAAATTACTGAGGATCTCGGCTAGCTCACAGAGCACTTCAGCAGCAGCCAATGTGGCGACGGATGCGTTAATTCCGAGCGAGATGAAGGCGTGGGTGTACGGTGAGTACGGCGGAGTTGATGTTCTGAAGCTGGAAAGCAACATTGCTGTGCCAGAGATTAAAGAGGATCAGGTTTTGATTAAGGTTGTTGCGGCGGCTCTTAATCCCGTCGACGCTAAGCGACGGCAAGGGAAATTCAAAGCCACTGATTCGCCTCTCCCGGTAAATATTCATCTCTCCCTCTCTGTTTCTCTCTATTAAATTCATTTCTGATCTTTAAATTTAAATCTTCGTCGGAGCAGACTGTCCCGGGATACGACGTCGCCGGAGTAGTGGTGAAGGTAGGGAGTACGGTGAAGGATTTCAAAGAAGGAGACGAAGTTTACGCTAACGTAAGCGAGAAAGCATTAGAAGGGCCGAAGCAATTCGGTTCTCTGGCGGAGTACACGGCGGTGGAAGAGAAACTTTTAGCTTTAAAACCTAAAAACATCGATTTCGCTCAAGCCGCCGGGCTTCCACTCGCCATAGAAACCGCCGATGAAGGTCTTGTTAGGACCGAGTTCTCGGCCGGAAAATCAATTCTCGTTCTCAATGGAGCCGGAGGAGTAGGAAGTCTTGCAATTCAGGTGAAAGATTGTTCCTTTTCTTCTCTAGGAACAAGAGATTGATTGATTCCTGACACTTGATTTTTGATTCAGCTTGCGAAGCAAGTGTATGGAGCTTCAAAGGTGGCTGCAACAGCGAGCACAGGGAAGCTTGAACTAGTGAGAAGCTTAGGTGCTGATTTAGCCATTGATTACACAAAGGAGAACATAGAGGACTTGCCTGAAAAGTTTGATGTTGTCTTTGATGCTATTGGTAAAACAAAACAAGAAACAAACCATTAACACATATCTAACTTCTTGCAATCAAAACTTGTTTTGATCAAGAACTCTTTCTTTCTCATGTTTGTCAAAAGGGATGTGCGATAAGGCAGTGAAGGTGATTAAAGAAGGAGGGAAAGTTGTGGCCTTGACAGGAGCAGTCACGCCTCCTGGCTTCAGATTTGTTGTGACTTCTAACGGCGATGTTTTGAAGAAACTAAACCCGTATATTGAGAGTGGGAAAGTGAAGCCCGTGGTTGATCCTAAAGGACCCTTCCCATTCTCACGCGTTGCTGATGCTTTCTCGTACTTAGAAACAAACCATGCCACTGGGAAGGTCGTTGTATATCCCATCCCTTGAGGGGCTTGAGTTGAGTGTAGCCTTATCTATGTGTCAAAAGCGTATCTTGTCTCTGTAGAGCGTTTCAAGTTATAAACTCGAATGAAGATGGAAAGTACAATGTTCTTTAGAGCTTATTCATTTTGTGTTATGGAACATAAGTGGAAATATGTGATAGTAGAGAAGAAACAGAAGCAAAACACACTTGAGAAGAAGCAACATATAGAGAAACTGATGAGTAGGAGGAATGTTTTAAGACAAGGCAAAGGCAGGGGTGGTCTTGAAGTCGAGTTCCCATAGATCAAACGTTCCTTTAACGAAATCGTAGTGAGCTCCTCTTATGGCGAGCTTGTTCTTCACCACTCTTTCTCTCACGAATGGATATGTCAACAGATTCCCTAAGGACACATTCACTGCTTCCTGCACACACCAGAGACATTCTCAGTTTCTTTACTTAGAGGGGGAAAAAACAGAGCAAAGATTGCGTCTTTCGTACTTTCTCACAGTTTGTGCACTGATCGTCAAAGCTTAGGTCTTTAAAATCCTGCTTGATTCTGTTCTTGGCAGGTGTACAAATCTGGACCCAATTCTCTATGAACTCACTGCCATTTCAATGAATTTTCAATCAAATTAGTGAACCAATCTCTCCAAGAAAACAACAATCTCATGGTTGATCATGCAACTACATGATCTTGATTAAATTAGCTTTGTGAGATAAATTAGTACGTCTTCACGGGAGCTGCATCATCTTCAATGGCCATGAGTCCCTTTATACCACCACAACAGCTATGACCAATCACCAGAATGTTCTCCACCTGATAATGACAACATAACTTTGTGAGACCTCCTCTTAGGGTTGATACTATTACTAGGTACAATCAAAGTAACAAAGACAAAGATAAATAGATATGTAAGAAGCAACTCTAATGATATTACGTACGTTGAGGACTGTAATTGGATATTCAAGAGCAGCACCAACATTACCGTGTTTCGTCTGCAAGTTTCCAAAGACAAATAGCTTATAGTATTAGTTAAGTTGTTTAACTAGTAACAATGTTTATGTAAAAAGATGGTAAGAGTGATATGAAAATGGAAATGTTTTCTTTTTGTTATAGGACGAACCTTGTCATAAGGTGGTACCATGTTTGCAATGTTTCTAACGATAAAGGCTTCCCCAAGTTGAAAATTCAAGACGTGCGAAGGACAAACTCGAGAATCCGCACAAGCAAACACCAAAAACTACGAAACAAAATAAAAGATGTGACGAATAGCCACATCGGAAATATGATGAGATCTTGAATAATATATAAGTGACGTAGGCCGATCTATTCATCGTCAATTGATTTTGAGTTGGAAGCTCATGTAATTAAATTATGTCAATTGATTCTTTTTCTTGCTTGCTCTTAAAGTTAGAAGACTTTTCTTTTGTTTCATATATACGTTTTTTTCTTGGGAAATTAGAGAAATTTAATCCCTAAAAGAAGGAAAAAGAATGAAATGATTGGCAGAATCAAAACCTTGGGGCTCTGACTCTTGGCAAGTTCATTGTACAAAGAAGGATTCTTCCTGCCAAAATCGATGAAACCAATAATATAAAGAGCAGACATCAATGATTAAATCCAAAACTCAAGACCAAGAAAGGGGTCCAAAATACATCTAAAACTATACATAATTTAAAAAATCAAATAACCTTTTAGTGTCTTGTGTCCTTTAGATTAAGTAACTGTAGATATTAAAAAGTCATTTAACTTACTAAGCTCCATTATTTTTTTGTGCCATATAAAGGAATATAAACTTACTCATAATTATGAGTCTTGAAATGGATAAAACCCGATTTGATTCGTTCAACGGCATCTAACTTGTCGGAATCAAGTTCCTCTAGCTCACTTGTTAACTGCTTGATCTTTGCGGTCGCCACATTACCGAGATTCGATTTCTTACTGTGAAATTGACCATTTCATATTAAACCAAAAAGTTTACAAGAAAGATTATATCATCAATATAAAAGGGCACGAGGTATATATGTTGCCAAATAATCGACGACTATGATGGGGCCGGCCATAGGATTCGAGAGGTTATAAATTTATACACTGTTGGGATTAAATTATATATATAAATTTATTTGTCTTGGTTTGGGGCCAATTGGCTTACACATATTAATTAAAAAAATGTTGGAGATTTTAAACAAATGTTTCGTACAGCATGATCAAGGGCCGGCAGTGATCATTATGTCTTGGGAGAGAAAGAGTGTAAGTACCTGAGAAGCTCACTGAGTCTTTTAAGGGCATCTTCATAAGAATCCGTCGACATGTCTTTTCGTTCCAATAACAAGAAAAAAGAGAGAATAATTTAGATAGAAACTACAAGAAACCTGTTGAGAGACTCTAGCTTATACTGCGATCCAAATCAAAACAAACAAAAAGGGCAGTTGTAAGTTGTACGGATTTTATCTTATCGGATTAAGCTGTTGTAAACTGATACTATACTTAAGAACAAAAAAAAATCTGATACTACGGTAAAGAGAAGAAAAATAAAGATTAGGATGATTTAGTTTTCAAGAGGGACCTTGGGAGATTAGAATGATTTAGTTTTCAAAGAGTGTGACACTTTGGAAATTAATACAATTTTACTTTGATACAAGGAGATGGCTCTCTACTCCACTATTTATAATAAGAGATGTGCGACATTTCATTACTCGGAGTTATTTTAATATGCTTCAACTTGTCTTTTTAGAGAAAAAAAGTTCCAGGTGAACAAAAAAAAAAAGAGAAAAGTTCCTATAAAATTGGAGGTTTTCTTACCTTTCGATCTATAAAAGGAGTGTCTGTTTTCTGACCAAAAAAAAGGAGTGTCTGTTTATCTAAACAGATTTATTCGGAATGACTTACATGAATCGAGAAATAGTCTAAATTTCTCATTTAATGAAAACTTTTCCGAATAATGCGCAGAAATTTAAAAGTTATCAAAATTTTTCATTAATAAAAATAGTATGATATATCATATTATTATGTGATTTTTAATTTTAAAAATAGAATATGATCATTTGTTGACTTACTTTTCAATTTTTATTAGGATTTATCATTTTTAAATAAAATATTGTAACTGTGTGAATAGTTAAAGTTTTCTGAATTTAGAACATTTGAGATTGAAAACTGGAGAGAATTTTCTTGATTTTTTATTATAAGATTATTTTTCTTTCAAAAACTATAAAATATATTTCTATATATATATGCACACATAAATTCTTCTCGAATTTAATATAACATACTAGCTGGGCGCTCCGCACCCTGTGCGGGGATGAAAAATTTCTAGACTTTATGGTAAATTAACGTTTTTTGTTCTAAAATTTATATATATATCGGTAAAATTTTAAGTTATCATACATAGTCTTAAATATATTCATATATCTATAGCATTTGTTATACGAAAATCTTATGAATCACGACTATTTCAAAGATAATAGTAGCTATCATATTAGCGTATTTACATTAACTATTATAAGTTATGTTATTATGTAATAATAACATATCTTTTTACCTCCTTGTCCATCGTCTACTACAATTCTCAGTGGAAAATTTGATTTATTTTAAGTTACTACAATCCTGGTCACCAGAATTGTTGTCTTAAATTATATTATATGCTAATTGTTAGGAAATAACTTATTGTTATTGGTAATTTCTCATGTGATAGAACGCTAACCGAGTTAATTGTTGTTGAACAGAAATGTACCTTGTAAAAGATGATAAGGGAATAATCATGAATAAGGGTTAAACAGTATTATCTTAAATATGTGCAATGTACTCAATCATACATATTCTTTATAATTTTTTCTATGTAATTTTAGATGACGAAGAAAATTTACTAAGCTATCTAATATTGGCTGAGATCAAATAAATTATAACTGCAAAAATGTAATTTGATATCATTGATAACAAAATAAAATTATTATTGTTCAAATTCATATGGTTGGTTGCAAAATTATTAAACATAAATTTGGTTAAAAACTTTTTACTAAATATATCATAAGAGGTGTGAAACCGTGAATGTAGAGATAACTTGTCGTATCATTAGCAATCATATTTTCCTGTATAAGTGAACTTCGGTTTAAAAACTCTTTTCCTGTTAAATTGTTTAAAAGTGTGCATTTAAAATAAGGGAAATTGAGACAAATATTCATAGGAAAAAGATTATTTCACTAACTAACCAAAATTCCCCTCGCTCTCTTACTTTCTCTTCCTATCTCTCTCTCTAATCTCTCACCTACAAATTTAATTAATCTTTTTTTTCACCGATTCATNCTGAACATCATCGACAATTCTGAATTGTAAAACATTGGGGAGTAATACCTTTGTTTTGAGCTTTCTGTATCATTGATTCACCTGAGTTCGATGTATTTTCAGGCTTGAACATCCTAACAACATTATTACTT
>OVAN01010525.1:0-15664 GCA_900406275.1 Anastatica hierochuntica | reverse complement strand
TATGGAGTATCCATTTAACCCTGGTTGGATCTGTAAATACTCAACACTGCCTTTTTTTGGTCATTTTACAATTATTTTGTTTTTTTAAAAATAATAATATGTATAGGGAGAGTATTTTGGTTCTTACTTTTAGCTTTTTGATCCTAACGCATAGTTCCTAAAAGAATAGAAAGCTTTAATGTCGTCGTAAATTGGAATACCTCGTTTCTCCGATTTGCGTCGTTCTTCTTCTCCAATGGCTCTGAAATTTCACCAGCAGATCATATCGGACCTTGTGGAGGACTCTAATGGCGGATTAGTAATTCTCTCCTCTGGTCTCTCCCTTGCTAAACTTATCGCTTCTCTTCTCATCCTTCATTCCCCATCGCAAGGAACCTTACTTCTTCTCCTCTCTCCCTCTGCTCAATCCCTCAAATCCAGAATCCTTCATTACCTTTCCTCCCTTGATTCTCCTCCCCCGACAGAGATCACCGCCGATTTACCGGCCAATCAGCGTTACTCGCTCTACTCCTCCGGCAGTCCTTTCTTCATCACGCCGCGGATTCTAATCGTCGATCTTCTCAGTCAACGGATTCCTGTTTCTTCTCTCGCGGGAATCTTCATCCTCAACGCCCATTCTCTTTCAGAAACCTCCACGGAAGCATTCATTGTGCGAATCGTCAAAACCCTAAATGCCTCCGCCTATGTACGCGCCTTTTCCGATAAGCCTCAAGCTATGGTTTCCGGTTTCGCCAAGACTGAACGAACCATGCGCGCTCTCTTCCTCCGCCGGCTCCACCTATGGCCCAGGTTTCAGTTGGATGTATCTCAGGAACTTGAGCGAGAACCGCCTGAGGTAGTGGATATTAGGGTTCCGATGTCGAATTATATGGTGGGAATACAGAAAGCAATCATTGAAGTTATGGACGCTTGCCTCAAGGAGATGAGGAAGACTAACAAGGTCGATGTGGATGATTTGACTGTAGAGAGTGGCTTGTTCAAGTCCTTTGATGAGATTGTAAGGAGACAGCTTGATCCCATTTGGCATACTCTGGGGAAAAGAACCAAACAGCTTGTTTCCGATTTGAAGACTTTAAGGAAGTTGCTTGACTATCTTGTTAGGTAATAGCCCTTTCCCTCGCTGCATCATACCTTATGCAAACCTCATTTGGATCTTCTTGTTTCTAACGGCAATTTGTTTTTTATGTTTATGGATTTCTGGATAGGTATGATGCTGTGAGTTTTCTCAAGTACTTGGATACACTCAGGGTATCTGAGAGCTATCAATCTGTTTGGTTATTTGCAGAGTCCAGCTATAAAATATTTGATTTTGCAAAGAAACGAGTGTATCGTCTCATGAAAGCAAGTGATGTTAAGCCAAAAGAACATGTTAAGAATACAAGTGGTAAAAAGAGAAAGTTAAAGGGCGAAACTGCATATGTAGAAGAAGGTAACAGAGTTTTGATCTACAGGGTTGTATCTTCCATCTTGTGACTCTTGTGGTACTTATTCTTTTTGCTGATAATTGAGCTAAACTAGTTGGTGGTGCAACGGCTTCAAATGTGGCCACTGGTGTTGTTATTGAGGAAGTTCTAGAAGAGGCACCAAAATGGAAAGTTTTACGTGTGAGTGACTGAGTGAGTTTCACTTTCAATACCATTTCTCCCTTATGGTTGATTTGGTTGGGGAATTTGTTCAGCTAGTGACCATATTTGTCATTTGCTTTCGACATCTGTGATTTTTCTGTCACACTCTAGGACTGACAAACACGTTTTCACTACTTAGCCGTAGGAGATCTCTATAAACCTAATGTTGGGCTCATGATTTACACAGGAGATTTTAGAAGAGGTACAAGAAGAGAGACAGAAGCAGTCTCTTTCTGAGGAGGACAATAGTGACAACAATGGAATAGTTCTAGTTGCTTGCAAAGATGAACGTTCCTGCATGCAGCTTGAAGATTGTATCACAAACAATCCGAAAAAGGTATTGTCAGATAATTGCCGTATTTTATATTTTACGTCTCGCATTGATAACCGATAGAATCACCGTCCCTATGTGCTACACACAAATCAGTTGTATTTGTTTGGCACACACAAACCTTCTCATTTTCTGTATGCTTGTACAGGTAATGCGTGAAGAATGGGAAATGTACCTGCTGAGCAAAATTGAGCTCCGCAGTGTGCAGACACCGCAGAAGAAGAAACAAAAGACTCCCAAGGGTTTTGGGATTCTTGATGGAGTAGTTCCGGTAACTACAATACAGAGCTCGGAGGGTAGCAGTGTTTGCAGACAAGAACATGAGGCTCTTAAGGCTGCTGCGTCCTCTATTCGCAAGCTAGAAGAGGCCACGGATATGGCTCCTGCAAATAAAAATCCAGAGGCTCATGTTGATAAGGCTCCCTGCACCAAAGGAAAGGCTAAAAAGGAGTCATCAAGTCTTCGGAGATCCATAAGAAGTTGCAATAAGAAAACGACAGACGGTGAACCTGAAATCTTAACAGGCTCAGAAAATATAGAAAAAGCTAGTGAAGCTAGCACATCAGACCCTCGAGAAGCCGATTCGGTTCACCCCAACGGTGCTAAGAAGCTACCACCTGCACATTTTTATGCCTTAGAAAGTGATCAACCTATATTAGATATCTTGAAGCCCTCCGTGATAATTGTCTACCATCCTGACATGGGTTTTGTCAGAGAAATTGAGGTATACAAAGCAGAGAACCCTCTGAGAGAGCTGAAAGTTTATTTTCTTTTCTATGATGAGTCCACAGAAGTGCAGAAGTTTGAAGCAAGCATACGCCGAGAAAATGGAGCATTTGAATCACTGATCAGGCAGAAGTCTCTGATGATGATTCCCGTTGATCAGGTTTGCAATTCAAATTCCAAATCTCAGTTGAAACACTTTCAGCCAGAATCTCATCCATCATGTGCTATGACTTGGAATCAGGAGGGGCTTTGCATGGAATCGAATTCATCTACAGATTACCCAGCCTCAAGTACTCAAAACTCTTTAACCCGAAAAGCAGGTGGAAGAAAGGAAATAGAGAAAGAAACGCAGGTTTATCTCTCATACTTATTTGAGAACAGATTTACTTAAGAAATTTATTGGGTATTTCTTATGACCAGGTAATAGTTGACATGAGGGAGTTCATGAGCAGCCTACCAAATGTTCTTCACCAGAAAGGCATGAAAATAATTCCGGTTACACTAGAGGTCGGCGACTATATCCTCTCGCCTTCAATATGTGTAGAGAGAAAAAGCATTCAGGATCTGTTTCAGAGCTTTGCGTCAGGTCGTTTATTCCACCAAGCGGAAATGATGTCCCGTTATTACAGAATACCAGTTCTTCTCATCGAGTTCTCACAAGACAAAAGCTTTTCCTTTCAGGTACCCTATCTCATTCCATGTTTCACAGTCAAATATCCCTTTATCTTTATGTTTCCCGTTTCTCTTATGTTTATCATGTTTGGATCCGTTCTTTTTCCTTGTGCAGTCTGCTAGTGATATATCAGATGATGTGACTCCATATAACATCATATCGAAACTATCTTTGCTAGTTCTGCATTTTCCTCGGTTGCGAATATTATGGTCTCGAAGTCTTCATGCAACTGCCGAAATCTTCACCAGCTTAAAAGCCAACCAAGACGAGCCTGATGAGACCCGAGCAACTAGAGTTGGTGTACCTTCAGAAGAGGGTATCATAGAAAATGACATCAGGTAACTTTAAAACACTATCAACTTTTTATTTATTTTCTGTTAGGTTAAATAAGTTGGAAATTGACTGATCAATGTCATGTGAAATCAGAGCCGAGAACTATAACACATCAGCAGTAGAGTTTCTGAGAAGGCTTCCAGGAGTGTCAGACGCTAATTACCGATTAATAATGGAGAAATGTAAGAGTTTGTCTGAGCTCGCGTCTCTGCCTGTGGAGAAATTAGCAGAGCTCATGGGTGGTCACAAAGCTGCTCGAACTCTCAGAGAGTTTCTTGACGCTAAATATCCGACTTTGCTTTAGAACAGGGGCTAAACACTAAAAGAAATTAATTTAGAAGTGCTTAGAAATTTCTTGTTCATCTGCTGCATTTGTTGTAGATTAGAGAGTACTAATCCCCACTGATTATTTTTGGGTTTGACCGTTTGAGTAATCTGCTGTAACAATTACACTAGTAAGAGAACACTCTGTATTAAATGATGAAATATTTGTGTTTAAAGCTAGAGATGCATTAAACAAATGTACCTTTTACAAAGTGTTTTCCCGCTTTAGTATTGAAGCATATGCTTGGAGCCGTAACTTAAGTTTATATTAGCCTCTTGAATAATGGGCAATTTTTTCAAATACCAATACAATAAATTTTGTGAACAATAAAAATGTAGGCATTTTACTTTTTACTTGTTCTAAATAATTTTGAAATATTTTATGGAATTTTTTTTAAAATGATTTCTAATATTTTAGGAATGTATTCATTTTCTTCTTTTTTCCTTTTTATTTTTTGAACATCTAACTGATTAAATTAAAATACGATAGTTTACCACCATTGCACCTCAAGCCAACAACATAACAAGAAAAACAAAGTCCTCTGCACGATTAACGTAACGAGAGAAGCAGAGACCTCTGCACAAACAAAATAAGAGAAGGGGAAAACATGACTTATGCATTCTCACTCTAAATGAAGAGCATTCAACATCTTAGATTATATTCATCTTTTCTCATATTCTAATATCGTTACCAGCCAACGTGGAGGTGCCGTAGCAACATAAAATTGCCTTCAATCCTCCATCGTTACATTTCGAGCATTCAAGAATTCACTTCTATTTGCATCACCACCTTCCACAATAATTTTCCAATCCATAACTCTCGCTAAAGACCGCAACAGTTCAAAACCATGACCTCTAAATGTTCGCCAGTCTGTAGGTCTAGTTACAGCTCCTACTAACTCCTTCGCATCACAAGCAAAGATTACATGAAATATATGATGGCTACACATACTTTCGTTAGTCCATACCATACTAAGTTGTTTTGCATCAATTAGAGTAGGAACATCCGAGAATGCTCAACGGTACGCGAGGTTACCACTCCCTTGTTGTCTCTGAGGATCCATGATGCTCCTCTCATTTGTTTATTCTTCGACCATGACAGTTCCACATTTCATTTGAGCCACCCATCATGTGGAGGAGACCATTTAGATTGTACACAAGACTGGAGTGTTGGTATATGTGAGGCCAGAATCACTTTCTCTTCTTTGTGCTTGAAATTATTCCTCAGAATCATTAGAGATCTTGGTTATGGTCTCCTATATGTCAAGTTGTATTTCTTCAAATATCAACTTGTTGTGGTTTTTTCCATAGGATCCAAAGTATCCAAAGGATTCTTCTATGAATATGGATCGACACTAAATGTGAATCATAGGTAGCTAATATCAATTTGAAGTTGACATACACTGAAGAAGCATGAAAACCATTGTTTGGGATGGGAAAATTTGTCATTGTCCACGTTTATCTCACATTTGAAATTGAGAATAGGACATGATTGATGCTCTCTCCTTCTTGTCCACAGATTTGGCATCGAGAATCAATATGAATACCTCTGTTTTGCCACTTAGTCGCAACTGCTAAGGCCCACTAAGTGCCTTCCACATGAAATACTTTATCTTTGGAGCTGTGAGCATCTTCTAGATTCGATCTTTTAATGGATTCAGAGAAGGTTGTGCAGTTGTAGATGAGATAAGCGCAGACCTGTGAAGTTGTTGGCTTAACTCATATCCGGACTTAACAAAGTAGTTCCCATCTTTAGTATGTCTCCAACTCCAATCAATATTGGCTTTAGTGCGTTGAATGTCATCGGGGAAGAAGAGCTCGTTTAGCTTGTCTCTGTTCCATGAAGAGGAAACTGAATCTATAAGATCATTCACCACTAGGTACAAATCAATTTGGTGATTCCTATTCAATGGTTGTCGCATTGTCCCATTCAATATCAAAGGGTCCATCCATACCCGAATAACTCTTCCATCTCCTACCATTCTTTGTAAACCTTGTATTAGCATGTCTCCTCCATAGAATAAGCTATGCCACACGTATGATGAGTGTTTTTCTAGTCCAACATATAAGATATCAGACTACACATAATAGCGGCTCTTCAAAACCTTAGCGAAAAGAGAAGACGACTCTGTTAGTGTTCGGCAAGTCTGTTTAGCTAGCAAGGATTGGTTGAATAATTTTATATCTCGAAAGCCAAGTCATCCATCTTTCTTAGGAAGGCAGAGCTTTTCCCAACTCACCTAATGCATCTTACATTTATCATCTGCCACACTCCACCAGAACATAGACATAACATTTTTAAGGTCAGAACATGTTTTTTTGGCAATTTGAACACTGACAACGCATAAACCGACATGGCTATTACTACAGATTTGAGGAGGATCTCCTTTCCACTCTTATATATATTTCGACAGAACCACCACTCAAACGTGATTTAACCTTGTCATTAATATAACTAAGCATCTGAATTTTTGAACCACTAAAAGATTCTGACAGTCCAAGATATGTTTCAGCCCCTCCTTGTTGATGAATGTTTAGCAAATTCTTGATCTGAACTTTAATTGACTCATTCACATTCACTTATTAGTGGTGTTGATTACTTGTCCAGAGGCTGAACCATACACCTAAAGGATTGATTTTAAGACATTACTTTGTTCTGTTGTCGCTCGACAAAGGAACACGCTGCCATAAAAAAATAATAGATGAAGAATCATCGAACTTGTATGATCAAATCGAATACCCTCTAGAAGACCAGACCGTTCAACCTTGTGTAACAAATGTATCAGTCCTTCTGTGTGAAGCACGAATAGGAGAGGTAATAGGGGGTCGCCTTGACGAAGGCCACGTTCCTAAGAAACCAGACCATGTTTCTGACCATTTAGGAGAACTGAGTAACTCACAGATTTCACACAAAACATTTTCCAATGTATCCGTTGCTTGTGGAAACCAATGGCCCGTAGTAGACTTTCCACATAGATATATTCAATACGATCATATGCTTTCGACATATATGTCTTTATTGCCATGAAATCTGAAGAGATTGTAGGATGAGTTCGTAGACTATGGACAATCTCATGAGAAATAATGAAATTGTCAAAAATAAAAGCGCGCTTCTCGACGAAGGCAATTTAGGTGGCATAAACAGGAACCGTTGCAAATGATTCACCAAGCTATTAGACACGATTTTGTAGAAAACGGAACAGAGACTAATGGGACAAAGATCATTCATAGAATCAACCACGTCTTTTTCGGAATAAGGTGAAAGACTTTTACAATGAGGTAACCTTAACTATTTATACTAAACGGTAAAAAAACATAAAACCCTAGCCACATAATGATATATACAAAATCCCACATTATTAGCCCATTGTATTTCTTAATATCCCTCTCAAGTTGGAACATGGAGATCTCAAATGCCCAACTTGGGTAAAATCACCTGAATGGATCGTCCACAAAGAGCTTTAGTGAATATGTCAACCAATTTCTCTGTTGTAGAAACATGCCTTGTCTGTAGTATCCCAACTTGAATATCATCTTTGATAAAGTGATAGTCACTCTCCACATGTTTCGTCATCTCATGAAACACCGGATTGGTTGCAATGTGAAGGGCATACTTACTATTATAGTATAAATCCATTGCACCAGAGTGCACAATACCCATTAATCCTAGCACACCCTTGATCCACTTCAACTCTTTCGATGCAGGAACCATAGCTCTATACTCTGCTTCAGCTGACGAAAGCGATACTACATCTTGTTTCTTTGACTTCTATGATACAGGAGAAGATCCTAACTGTATCGGCCATCCATTCAAAAATCTTCGCGTGATAGGACATTCAGCCCAATCTGAATCACACCAACATGTAAGATGAAAATTACATTCAACTTTCAATAGGATTCCGATACCTGGACATCCTTTCAAGTAATGAACAACCCATAATGCAGCAAACCAATGATTCTCTCGTGGTTCATGCATGAACTGCGGTAGGATATGAACAAAGTAAGCAATTACTGTTCTTGTCGCAACCAAATAAATCAACCTCCCAACGAGTCTTCTATACTTTTCTGGATCAGTCAGAACCTTTTCCTTCGACTTTTCCAATTGATGGTTGGGTTCCATGGAAACTCGACAAGTCTACCACCAAGAAATCCTACATCAGCAATTATGTCAAGAACATACTTCCTCTGTGACAGATAGATACCCTCTTCACTACGCGCAACTTCTATCCCAAGAAAGTACTTTAACTTCCCCAAGTCCTTCATATTGAAACAACCACTTAAATATGTTTTAAACTTCTAAATAGCCTCGAGAGAATTCCCTGTCAAAACGAGATCATCAACATACACTAGCACATGCAACTGAACATGAGAATTCACCAATGAGAACAGTGAGTAATCAATTCTAATTGTTTAAAACCATACCCGAAAAGTGCCTCAGTAAGTTTAGCAAACCAATACCTCGGGGACTGTTTCAAACCATACAATGATTTGTGTAAACGACACACCTTACCTTTTTGTGTGGACCCAAAATCCTGAGGTATCCTCATAAACACCTCTTCTTCTAAATCTCCATGAAAAATGCATTGTGCACAACCATCTGATGTAACTCTCAATTCTTCCTAGTACCAACCTGTAGTACCAACCGTACTATACTCATTTTTGCTACAAGAGCGAATTTCTCTGCGTAATCAACACCTACTTTCTGTCGATTTCCACAAGCAACAAGTATAGTGTTGTACCTTTCAATCTTTCCATCTGCATTGTACTTGATTATGTACACCCACTTGCATTCAATCATTCTCTTTCCTGACGGCAAACGTTCAACAGACCAAGTTTTATTCATTTCTTGAGTTTCAATCTCCAACCGCATCGCTTCTCTCCATCGAGAACGTTTGATTACCTCAACAAATGACTTTGGTATAACTCCTGCAATTATACTGGCTAAGAAATCTCTGTGTGCCTCAGAGAATCTGTCACAATTCACAAAATTTTCAACACCATACACTTGAGTCGAACCTTGACTTATAGTGGATGGTTGCATATGATACATTGTGTTCAACACATAATTTCTTAGCTTGACAGAGGGTTCTCTCTTCCTCATGCCTCGTCCCAACTATGCATATATTGCAACAAACTTAGCTTGTGTCACTGCTTCTGAATCAGACACTCCCTCTGTTACAGTTTCTTATTGACATACATCTGCTACAGGCGTTGGCTCATCTGTAGACTGACGCAGACCATCTGTCACAGTCACTGGTACATGCACTGCATATGTTATAGTCTCTGGTACATGCACTGCATCATGGATTGGTTCTGAGTCTTTCTGAATCCATCCATCCTCCTCTATATCAACGACTCTATCAGGAACTACAAAAATATCTTCAATTGCCTTCCCAAATCTTGAATCATCTCGCGCTTCAGAGAAAGAAAATTTTCCTTCAACAAATAACACATCAATAAAAAAAAATAGTTCTCTAGTATCAAAATCGAATAAAGTCCAACCCTTCTTTGTAGAGGGATAACCAAGAAAGACACACTTTCTACTTTGACTAGCAAACTTATCTCCATCTCGCTTTTGATTATGAGCATATGCAAGACATCCAAAGATCTGTATCTCGTTATACTTTAGAGCTTCTCCAAAAAATCTCATACAAACTTTTCCCATGGTGCAGCTCACATGGCGTTTGATTGATTAAATACACAGCACTTAGGACACATAGTCCCCAAAATTCGATTGAAAGGTTTGCTTCAAACCTCAACGCTCTCACCATATTCAATATATGACGATGTTTCCGCTCAACTCTTTCATTTTGCTGAGGAGTACCCACACACGATGTCTGATGTATAATCCCTATTTTCCTGAAGTAGTTTGTCATCTTCAAGAACTCACTACCATTTTCACTTTGTACTATCTTCACACGTTTGTCAAACTGTCTCTATATTAGTGCAAAGAACTCCACAATTTTCTTTTCAACATGAGTCTTGTCAACCAAGAGAAATACCCACACACCTCTAGAATAATCATCCACAATAGTGAGGAAGTAAGAAGATCAACACATACTTTGTGCCCGATATGGGCCCCATAAATCAAAGTGTATCATCTCGAAACACTCCTTACTTTTATTAGAACTCAATGGGAATTCACTTTGACACTGGTTAGCTCAAAAGCATATGTTGCAGTCTGACACATCTACACTACTCTTATCAACCCCAGGCAACCTCCTAATCACCTTTTTTGAGGCATGTCCCATCCTCTTATGCCAAACTTCTAGTGAATCTCCGTGACTCACTTTTCTCATACTACGAATCTTCTGGATACCATGTAGTAGATACAATCCCTCTTTCTTTTCTCCTGTAATAATCATATGCAATGAAGAATCATACATGAGACACCCTTTCCAAGAGAAAAGCACAAAACAACCCAATACATCAATCAACTGTGACATTGATACGAGACTGCACAATAACTCTTCAACAAATAGAACTTGATACAAGGTTAGCCTTTCTGTGAGAGCGACATTCCCTACTCGATCAACAACCACTGTCTTACCGTTAGGTAATCTAACTAAACATGGGGATACACTACAAGAAAACCTGTAAGTTGCAACTGATATAATAGTCACTAATTAGTCGCAAACGGTCGTTTACCACTATTTTGCGACTACTTTATTTAGTCGGTAAAAATTGGTCGCAAAAATTTTTAGTAGCAAAATAGACGTTTATTTGCGATAATTTTAAGACTATTTTTATAGTCGCTTATTTGCGACGGTTTTACATCCAATTTTCGTTGTCATAATTTTGTGACTAATTTCAAACTAAGTTATGCAGATGCAATTTTCCGTCTATTTTGTAACTACATGTTGTTGTCATAGATTAACAACTATTTTGTGATTATCTTGTAGTCATATATTAGAGACCAATTTCTGACTTATATGTTAGATATAAATTAGCTTCTTATTGATTTAGTAGCAAATTAGTTTTAATTTCTTGCAACTATATTGTATCTTTTGTGCCTTTAGTTTAAATGGTTGCAAATAACATTTAAGTTTTCCATTTTAATTTACTAATCTTAATTAGAACCTGATTAATTATAAGTACATTACTGAAGAAGTACATTACTAATATTAGTTATAATTTGTTATAAAGCAATTACTGCCATTGTTTACAAAAAAGAGTTATATATCCAAAAAAGTACATGTTAACATGATTAAAAAGTTATAAGTCATAAATTTTGTGCACTAAGGAGCTGGTGAAGTAGAAGCAGCTAGGGAGTTGCACCTGTTGCAGTTGCAGGTGGTGCACCTTGACTTGCCATGAAACTTTCAAAGTTTGGGTTCGTTTCCTTCATATATTTGAGAAAGATCGCCATGGAGGATTTTGCGTTTTGAAGCTCTTCATCGCGGCGTGTATTGGCTGCTTCTTGATCTGCAAGCTTCTGCTTTGCTTCTTCAAGCTGAGTCTTCATCTCAGCGAGGGCTGAAGCAGATCCTCGAGCAGCTTCTTCTTCCTCCTCAGTGATGGCTTCTTCAAGACTTCCAAGTCCAAAACGAGTTCCTCTCCTGTTAGTTTCAGTGGACTTAACACAAACAGAAAGCAGAACAAAGAAGTGATGATAGTTAGATGAATCTAATACACAGAAACTCAACAAACTATATTAAATTCAAAAACACAGAAACTCAGGAAAACCTATTAAACTCAAAACACACAGGAAAAATAGTTCAAACATCATAGTAGGACCATTACACTCATATTAGAACCAGCATAGTAAACAACATATTAGGACCATTACATTCATAGTTCAAACAGCATATTAGAACTCAACTCAAAGCAGAGTAAGAACCAGAATCTGTAAACTCAAATTCAACTCAAATCAGGAAAATTACACTCATATTAGGACCATATTCTAATATAAATCAGAAAGATCGCGTTAATTATGCAAATATAAATCAGAAGACTATCATCTACAAGTAGAAGAATTTACCTGGAGAAAGATCGCGTTTTTTTCTGCAATGAAGAGAGTTCGAGGAATTGGTTGACCGGATGCGCCCAGTTATAAGCTGTCAGCATTTAGTTCAGACTCTCTTGCCGCGATGTTCTTGTTGTAGGATTCAATGACGTTCACGGCTTTGTCATCAACGAGACTTCCATTAGACTTTGTATGTGCTCTAATAAAAACTTCACCTAAAGTCACTGGATGCCCACACTCCTCCTCCTATTAGCACAATGTTAATAGTGAACTTGAAAGTATAAAGCAGAGGAGAAAAATATGAAAACAAAAACAGAATAATGCAAATTACCATTTCTTCTTGGAGTTGGGCGTAAGACATTTGGCCAGCCACATGTTTGTGTCGTCCTAGACCACCGCGATCCGAATTACAACAAAGTGAATAGGTTCTGCTCCTCTGCTTTTGCCGTGGAGTGTCCCAATGAGTCTTCATTTGTGCCCAAAGCGTGTCTTTAACCCAGAGGGGTCTTTTACCATTCTGCTTTGCTTGACTAACTATACCTTTCATCCGCCGCTTAGCAACTTTCATAAATTCTTCTTTGACGAGGTCGGTGATTCCAAGATCCCAGTTATACTTTTTCTGCATGAAAACAACATTTTGATCAGGTTACAAATGGTATTTAATAGACGAAAATGTTAAACATACCAAGTTACAATATGTTTTTAATCAAGTTATAATCTGTTTTCTTTGCATATAAACAATCATATTTCGAAAAGAAACATTTCATTGTAAAACTTGTCATTCTAGAATTTAAAATCAAGTAAAAAACAATTAATGAAAATTCAAGCAGTTACCATTTCTATGTTAATAGTGAACTTGAAAACAGATTTCGAAAATAAACTGTTTCTAACTTATGAAAATTCAAGCAGTTATAAAGATCATCAAAATGATTTCAAGCTATGAATAAAATAAGAATTTTCTTGTAACTCACCGCAAATGTCCGTCAATACCGTTCTTGGATGTCTATCGGTGTCACCTTCCAGCTATAGTATAGACCGTCAAACTTTCTCCGAATAATTCTAGCAATCACTCGACTCAATTTTCCTTTGTCTCGACGAAACCTAAATGTAATAAGGAAACGAAAACAAGGTTAAAACAAAAGAAAATGTTGGCCAAAACTAAACACAGACACATAATCCAAATCCAGATTGTCTAAAAATAAAACCAGATCATGACCATCTCTAAAAAGAATAACAACTAATCCAGAATCAAAAATTCTAATAAACTTATCAAATCAAGAGCATTCCTTCATTACAGATCATGTCCATGTCTAAAAAATTATAATAAACATAACAAAGTACATTACCAATCAAAGTTTAGTAGACAGGTTCTTTATTACAACAAAGATTTAAACAGATCATTACCAATCAAAGTTCAATAGAAGCAGAAACAACAACAAACAATCGACAGGTTTAATAGAGAAGTTAAGACATTACCACAAGTTCTTTACCGCCGTACCACGAACATTGCTTAATCTAGGCAGGTTTTCCCTACCCGGCATTGCTAAGAGCGCATCCAAGAGCTCTTGGTGGTTCTACAGTTCTGGGTCGTCGGTAGGATTGCCTTGCTCCGGCGGAGGAAAGTGAATTTGATCCTGTTGAGGTCGAGGTTGGTACGGTGGTTGAGGTTGATACAAGTTCTGTTGTAGTGGCTAGTTCAGTGGTGTGGGTTGTTGATAAAATTTGTGTTGTTGTTGGTGGTTTGGTTGTGGTGGAGGCTGGGAATAGATGGGTAGTTTTAGACCATTTCATAGAGGTTGAAGAAGATGGTTTTGCTGATGTTGTGGTTGAGTATAGGTTGGGTACTGGGTAGGTAGAGATGTAGTTGGGGATCGGGAAATGGATCTCGTAGAAGATGAAGGATTGGACTAGTGTGACGACTGGAAGTCACGGCGAACCACGCCACCGTCAGAAGGAGGCGAAGCACCGACACTGGGAGAACCACCGCCTTCGGAAGACGAAGGAGGCGAAGCACTGACACTGGGAGAACCACCACCGTGGGGAGACGAAGCATCACCTGGTGGAGACAAGTTCCGATCGATTGGAAGCGAGGCAAAAGTGGTTGGATTTGCTCGAGCTCCAGCGGTGATTGCAACAACACCGGCGGTCGTTGATTTTCCACCGGTTTGACACGCAGCGAGAGTGGCAACGACTTTTGATTTTCCGCCACCGTCCCCTCTCCCTCCTCCACCGGACCGACCACCGCGGCCTCGACTAGCTTTTATAATACCCGATTGATGGTTGAAGAGAAAGAGATTGATGATTGAAGAGAAAGAGATCGATGATTTGGAGGATTTGAGATTTGAGAGAAAAAGAGATTGAGAGAAAAAGAGGTAGAGAAACCAAAGAGACTTTTCTTTTTGTGTGAAACCCTATTTGATTTCGTAATTAATAATTTTGTAATTAAATTTTCATTGAGAGGGAAACGGAACCGCGTAATATTTTAGACTAATCATATATATGTAGTTACAAAATAGTTGCAAAAAGTCACTCATTGTGACTAATTTGAGACTAAATCTATTACTCCAAGTAAAAATGAATCTCTAAACTCTAAATTACAAAGATGTTGAATATAAAAAGATACATATCATTAATCTTGTTATGAAAAGCATATCATTCAGTTTAATATAAGAATTTACAAAAATCTATTTTGTATGTTTGAAATACTTTCAAAGATTAACATAAAACACATACAAAACACTTAACATATCTAAAATGTAGCTACATGGAAAACAGTTTTCAATTTGATATCTAAAAATGTAAAGTAACTTCATTTTTTGTATTTAACTGGTAAGTATATATGTAAAAGCCACTCATTTCAAAATACCATCATATGTCATGTTTCTTTTGAAGAAATCTATTATTACAGTAACTTAATTGTAGCAAAAATGTCATAANAAACGTCACAAAAAAATTTTAGTTGCAAATTAGTTGGAGATTTAAGACCATCTCGCGACAAATGGCCAGAAATAGTAGAATTTAGTCGCGATTTGGTCGATATTTTGAGACTATTTTGTGACTCTTTTTCTGAACCTCGAAAAAACCGATACCCTAAACCCTGAAATTGTAGAGTAGTCGCAAATTAGTAAAGAATTGTAGAGTAGTCGCAAATTAGTAAAGAATTTGCGACTATTTTGTTACTATATTTGTAAAATGTCAAAAAAATACAAATTCAACATCTGATGCGAATCGAACTCGCAACACTGACATATTTTCACAAGTATGTAACCAATGAGCTATTGTGCTCTCAACAGTTGTTATGAGTATTTAATATTTTTTGACATTTTTTGAACTTTTTTTATTTTAACAAAAAAAATTACATCACAAACATTGCGACTAACATTATTATTCAAATTCTTCATCTTCATCATTTGAAGATGATAAATTACAATGAAATTCATCATCCGCTTCACCGTCTTCGATATCAAGATCAATTGCTTCAGTTGGATGGTTCTCATCTACTAAACTGTCAACTAAGATTTCTTCGATCGCACCCGTCATTCCTTCATCACTTGATTGTTGTAGTACAACCAAACCTTTTTCGTTAAATTTTCCTTGAACAACGTGTCGTGGATTTACTTTAATAACTGTTAGCAATATTTTCCGAGGTCGTTTAACGTATGGATATGAAAGGTAACAAACTTGAT
>OVAN01010524.1:0-15667 GCA_900406275.1 Anastatica hierochuntica | reverse complement strand
GTCTAGACCCCAATTGGCTCGCGATCTAGACGATGGTAAGTCAAGACGACATCAAGTCTAGATGTCGATAAGTCTAGATGATATTAAGTCTAGACGACGGTGAGTTTAGACGATAGAAAGTCTAGAAGATGTTAAGTCTAGACGGTGGTGAGTCTAGACGTTGGTCGTGTTTCCAAGTAAGTCTGATTAGAGATGCAATCTTGGACGTTGATTTCGAGATGACCATTTTTGACACCAACAGTGGGTACATGTGTAACTTGTGCATGATAACCTCTGGATCGATCCCTGACATATCGACTTCGGTCCAGGCGAAGAACACGGAGTTGGATCTGAAGAAGTCAATGAGCCTCCGACGTATGTCCGTGGTTAGTCGGGACCCTATCTTTAAATACTTTCTCGTGGCTCCTTCTTCCAAGGGCACGTCATCGAGTTGCTCGATCTCCAGCTCTTCAGTATTTTTCCCAAGAGATGGACCTCTTTGCTTTTGGCTTCTTGGGATACTTTTGATAGTGGTTTGGTAGCAGGATCGTGCCTCTCCTTGTTATCCCTTGATTTCCTTTACACCCCAGGGGGTAAAGAACTTGATGGTCTAATAAATGTCGAGGGCACCATCTTCATATCGTGGATCCAAGGGCGACCCACTATTGCATTGTAGGGAGACGCGCAGTCAATATCAAGTAACTTGGTAGATCGGCTTAGTCTCACGGCATATACCGAGAGAGTGATCTTGCCGCTGAATCTGACCAGCGTAACAGCCTTCTCCAGTAGGGAGTCTTTCTCTAGTTGTAGACGGGAAAGCATCCTTGCAAAAAATATGTTTATAGGACTGCCACCGTCTACTATGATTCTCTTCATCAAGCAATTAAAGACGGCTAGGGTGATGACTAGCCTGTCTTGATGAAGAGTATGTCGGCTTGCCCTTCTGGGGGAAGGAAACCTCAAGTCTTCTCTGTCGGTCTCTGGTTGACTATCTTGATGGGTTTCTCGAGATGTGTGTCGTGCGAAAAAGTTCATGGTCGCACAAGAAACTTTTCTATGGGGGAACCACCAGTGATGGTCTTCTAGGGCTCGGTTGAATATGCTCATCATCACATAGTTTGTTAGAGTATCCCCCTCCTTCTAGCGGCAAACTATTATCTTAAATTTTGAGGCAGCTCTTGTGCCATTACGAAAAGCTTAGTAAAGAGCGAGAAAAGACTATAAAAAGAGTTGTAAAGTGATGTTTTATTGATTTAATATATATGCTTTCAAATAAATACATTAGGGTTTACACAGAGTTATATTTATAGTATATCGAGGATGATGAAGCTCGAATATCCCATAATTTTTGTGCGGATCTTGTGCCACTACGGAAAGCAGACTAAAGAGCGAGAAATGACTATAAAAAGAGGTGTAAAGTGTTGCTTTATTGATCGTATGTATATGCTTTTGAATGAATACATTAGGGTTTACACAAAGTTATATTTATAGTATATCAATGATGATAAAGGTCCAATATCCCTTAGATTTAACCTATATATTGTGTAAATTTGTGCAGTTAATGAGGATTTCGAATGTAAAAATGTTTCCTTTATTCTCGTTCTCTGTACCTGTTGTTAATATCAAGAGAAATATAAGGAAAATCTTTCTTTTTTCATCAACGATATGTCCCTTGGAAGGGAATCTGTTCATGTCGTGTTCTGTGGTGTTTTTTCCCTTGATATTGCTTCATTCTTTGTTTGATTCGTTGATTCGGTTGTTGCTTCGAGCGTGGCTCTTTCCTTTGCTGTCGGGGATGATTTATTTTACCCGAACATAACTATAACCCGTAAATTTAAAATGTATATTAAAACTATGATTAGTTATTGAAAATTATGAACAACAAACAATGTCATCTAAATTAATCTAAGATTTGTAATATCACGTAATAAAAGTTTTTAATTAAATATTATAATTTTTATCATATTAGCATATGTAATAATTATTTTTGAAATTTTTAATAGAAATAATAAATTATTCAATATTCAACTTTTAATGTTTTATGGAAATATAAAATTTTAGTTTTTTTGAAACTTACTGTTTAACTTGAAATTCACAGTTTAGAATTGAAATTCAATGTTTAAGTTCTCGTGTGATACTCAAAAAATTAAATATAAAAGTATAATTAAAAATATAGGCTTTAAAGTTGAAATTCACTTAATTATAACCTGTAAATTTAAAATGTAGATTATAATCATTATTAGTTATTGAAAAATTATGAACTACAACCAACATCATCCAAATTAATCTAAGATTTTTTATATCACGTGAAACAAACTTCGTAATTAAAAGTTATGATTTTATCAGGTTTGCATATATAAAAATTATATTTAATGTTTTAATAGAAATAAATTATTAAATACTCAACTTTTAATGTTTAACGGAAATAAAAAATTTACTTATTTGTGTAAAATAGAAAATTTACTTACATGAAATTTAAAATTTTAAATACTTGACATATGTCGATAATCCGATAGATTAATTACCTGTGTCGAAATTTCGTGAGTTACAATTTAACGACGTGTCATGCTCACATTAAATGCGTTTCACTTTATATAATAAGATATATTAAACTAAAAAAGGAATTGCAGTGTTTCATATAAAAGGTGAAATAGTTAGATATTTCAATATCTCATTTCTATTTTCACATTCATATTAATGTCCAAAAATTCAATAACTAGAGATATAGAAAATGAAATGTGATTTTACGTATATTATAAATGAACTTATAATATTAAATGAAATGTGAAACTATAATTTGTAATTGAGTTAGTTGAATATAATAGAGACAATAACTATTGAAGGATGATGTACATATATAATATTGAATTAATTAATTGAAATGCGTGAATTAATTATATATTCTAGAAAAATAGATTCAAAGGTTTGTGAATGGAAAATAAAAACGAAAAATTTAGAGCTAGAGAAAAATAAAATATTGCTATTATTCACTAGTTAGTTTATTATTACTATTATCTTCTTCTTTTTACTCATCTGAATAAATTTCATTAGAGTTTCAAAACGAGTACAAAGCCGGCAGAGAACAAGATCTCTCCGGAAACAAAAGCCAGTAAATAACATATACATCTCTGGAATCAAACGCAAATACCAACAAAAAGACAACACACGAAGGTACAAAAGGTTAAAATAGAAACTCTCGAAAAACAAGAGAAATCGGAGAAAGCTGCTGATAAAACCTATCCAAAACGAAGAGAAAACTAGAATAGAGAAAACTAACAAAAGTTAATTCTACTAAATCGATTAACTAGGAAACTAGTAACAAAAAGGCGAAAATCGAAATATTACCCACCTAATTTTCTTTTGAAAAGTCTAAATCTAGAACTATGCATCACACACAAGGTTAGCCTTACAAAAACATATCAAAGAGAAGACCGACAAAGAAAACTTATTATTCAACTAAACTAGATGGTGGCAGGAGGGAGCTAAAATTAAACGATTCACCGATCTAAAGAACAAGATAATTGCAAGCTATCCTAGCACTGAAACAACTTTATCCGCATTTCTCCAAAATAATCGAGAGACTACATGTGACAAAAATCACCACATAACCAAAACTACAACCTACGATCTTAAGACGAGAAAATCCATAAAAACTTCCCATTACTACTGACGATCACCTCTCGCACCCCCAATACCACCGGATTGAGACCACCAGAACCAGATCCATCACACATAAGAGTTAGTCACAGTTGTAGAGTTCTCGAAAGCGTGAACCACCAATTCCTCTATCAAGCCTCTGTCCATCTATGAATCTCCACCATTGAAGAAATCACCCATAGAGATCTACACCACCGTCGAGATGAAGAGGGTCAAAAAAAGAAAAACAACGAAAAAACAAAAGGACAAGAAAATGTGATGGGCGTCGGTGCTATGGAAGCCACTGACGCCAGAAAAACAACAAAATCAAAAAAAGTCGATAGATCCCGGTTTTTTTTCTCGGAGGAGTTCTAGCATTATTATTATTATCTTTATCATTATACCCCCAAATTTTCTTAAAAACATTGCATTTATATATATATATATATTACATGAAAAGTCGCTTGTTGATGTGGCGATCTCACAGAATTTGCGGGTGACATGGCGCAATTCTGGAGTTCGCCGGTTTCTAATTTTTAATTCTAAAAAATAGGTTTCGCTTATGAGGCATTCTCTGATTGGCTATCTATTATGTTATGCTTTAAAAATTGGTCTACCTTTTATAAAAAACTATACTAACCCTACTCAAAATTATGGAATTTATCAAAATGAAAAAAAATCATTTGTGTTTATCTTAATTCAATCCTCCTTTTTTATTTTCTTTTGTAAAAAATTGTAACCTAAAAATAACTCCCTGTCTTTATCTTAGTTCAATTGTCCAGCTTCATAAATACTAAAATACGAATCTACAGTTTTCATAAATAGTTCAATCCTCCTTTTTTTTATTTTCTTTTGAAAAAATTATAACCTAAAAAAACTCTCTGTCTTTATCTTAGTTCAATTGTCCAGCTTCATACTAAAATAAGAATCTACAGTTTTCATAAATAGTTCAATCTTGTTAAACATTCACTATATTTTCAAACTTGCGACGACTATAATGTTGTGAAACATCCATCATGTCTCCTCCTACAATTGATCATGTCTCGAGTACGACGACTTAAATGCATCTCGAACGGACTGGAAGATATGTGTCAAGGTGTTATGGCTTTTGAAACATGTTTTGGTGGCAGGATCGTGCCTCTCCTTGTTATCCCTTGGATTCCTTTACACCCCAGGGGGTAAAGAACTTGATGGTCTAATAAATGTCGCGGGCACCATCTTCATATCGTTGATCCAAGGACGACCCACTATTGCGTTGTAGGGGACACGCAATCAATCTCAAGTAACTTGGTAGATCGGCTTAGTCTCATGGCATAGACCGGGAGAGTGATCTTGCCGCTGAATCTGACCAGGGTAACAACCTTCTCCAGTAGGGCGTCTTTCTCTAGTTGTAGAAGGGAGAGCATCCTTGCAAAAAATATGTTTGTAGGGCTGCCACCGTCTACTATGATTCTCTTCATCAAACAATTAAAGACAACTAGGGTGATGACTAGCCCGTCTTGATGAAGAGTATGTTGGCTTGCCCTTCTGGGGGAAGGGAAGCTCAAGTCTTCTTCGTCGGTCTCTGGTTGACTATCTTGATGGGTTTCTCGAGATGTGTATCATGCAACAAAGTTTGTGGTTGCACAAGAAACTTTTCTATGGGGGAACCACCAAAGATGGTCTTCTAAGGCTCGGTTGAATATGCTCATCATCACATAGTTTGTTAGAGTAGCCCCCTCCTTCTAGCGGCAAACTATTATCTTAAATTTTTGGGCGACTCTTGTGCCATTACGAAAAGCATAGTAAAGAGCGAGAAAATACTACAAAAAGAGTTGTAAGTTGATGCTTTATTGATTTAATGTATATGCTTTCAAATAAATACATTAGAGTTTACATAGAGTTATACTTATAGTATATCGAGGATGATGAAGGTCGAATATCCGTTAATTTTTGTGCGGCTCTTGTGCCACTACGGAAAGCACACTAAAGAGTGAGAAAATACTATAAAAGAGGTGTAAAGTGTTGCTTTATTGATCATATGTATATGCTTTCGAATGAATACATTAGGGTTTACACAAAGTTATATTTATAGTATATCAAGGATGATAAAGGTCCAATATCCCTTAGATTTACTCTAGATATTGTGTATATTTGTGCAATTAATGAGGATTTCGAATGTAGAAATATTTCCTTTATTTTCGTTCTCTGTATCTGTCGTTAATATCAAGAGAAATATAAGGAGAATCTTTCTTTTTTAATCAACGATATATCCCTTGGTTGGGAATCCGTTCATGTCGTGTTCTCTGGTGTTGTTTCCCTTGATATTGCTTCACTCTTTGTTTGATTCGTTGATTCAGTTGTTGCTTCAAGCGTAGCTCTTTCCTTTGCTGTCGGGGATGATTTATTTTACCCCAACATAACTATAACCCGTAAATTTAAAATGTATATTAAAACTATTATTATTATTGAAAATTATGAACAACAAACAATGTCATCTAAATTAATCTAAGATTTGTAATATCACGTAAACAACGTTCTTAATTAAATATTATAATTTTTTTATCATATTAGCATACGTAAACAACGTTCTTAATTCAATTGTCCAACTTCATAAATACTAAAATACGAATCTACAATTTTCATATATAGTTCAATCCTCCTTTTTTAATTTTCTTTTGAAAAAATTATAACCTAAAAAAAACTCCCGTCATAGGGTTTGGCTATGGATCGGGCCTTGTCGATCCACCCATGTCAAAAAGAAAGAAAAAAAAAGAAAGAAAAACTCTCCGTCTTTATCTTAGTTCAATTGTCCAGCTTGATACTAAAATAAGAATCTACAGTTTTCATAAATAGTTCAACCTTGTTAAACATCCACCATATTGTCAAACTTGCGACGACTATAATATTGTCAAACATTCATCATGTCTCCTCCTACAATTGATCATGTCTCGAGTACATCGACTTAAATACATCTCGAACGGACTGGAAGATATGTGTCAAGATGTTATGGCTTTTGAAACACGTTTTGGTGGCAGAGGGTCCAATTATGGAACTCATCTTGGTCGATGAGCATGTCTGTGAATTGGTGTTTTCTTTTGAATCAATGAGCTCATCTTTGCATCGTTTGGTTTACCCTAACTCGTGGTTTCTATTTCTTTTGTAGGGTTGGCAAATACAAACTTCTGTAAAGATAAAATTTCATTATGTTATCGGTATTTTTTTATTGTTAAGATCAGTTTTTACAAAAATTGGTCATGTCCGTAACCACCTAGTTTAGGTTAAAAGCCAAGGAAAACGTAGTATTTTATGTTCCATTTTAATTATTTTAAAATCATTTATATTGAAGTCGGTTGAAATACTTAAAAACTAAATCTAAGTGTTCGTACTTTCCTAAAAATCACTTGAAAGCTCTCCCATCGAAAAAAAGAAATCGGAGATCGCGTTTTCCTCCGGAGGCTGGTGCTTGCGCCGGTACCGGAGGATCTCTTCTTTCCTCCTCTTTTTCTCTTACTGTTTGCCCTAGATCTACTCTTCATCTTCCTGATATGCTTCGTCTTCCCTGGAGTCATCAATTTCCGTGGTGTCCCGACTTCAATCTTGACGAATCCGGCGGTAGGCGGAGATGATATGCTCTGGTGAGACAGCGAGGTGTTTGTGAGGCTGTAAGGATGGGGTCGGCTCTTAGGTTTTCAGTGGTTTGGACGACGGCGATTTTAATTTAGCTTCGTGTTCAAATCACCTATGGCGGTGGCACGTGGGCTGTGGCGAGTCGCAACTGGCAGTTCTGAGGGATCATCCTTGGTTGATGGTTTCATTCAGGTGTGAGGAGGCGTGGGTTTTGGAGGCGGCGCTTGTTTTGCTTCTTTTGTTTGGGTATTTTGCTTGGTGGTTGAACTTTTAGGTTTTGAACAATTTACGATCTGTGGTAACCAGTATGAAACTTGGGTTTTAGGGAGGAGAGAGCTTTAGTTAGTAGTCGTTTGTTGGTGCTGCTTCTTGGCTTAGTCTTCCTTGTTAACTCCTTAGTCTCCGTCTAGTTTGTGCTGTTTCGTCTTGGCTATCTAGGTGGTTTGCGATTTGAGTGAGTGGTGTGCTCATCCTACTAGCTAGGAACGACGAGATGCTTTTTGAAAGACGTTTCCGGTTCCTCAGTAAGGAAGTGCGTAGAGTGCCTGGTCATAGGTCGTAGATTGTAAAAGTGGTGCTTTCTTTGGTGCTATCTTCTTCGGCCTGGGTTGTTTCTTGTCGTTGATCTTCGTGGCTCAGTGAGCAATATAATGAGGTCACTTCATGGTGCTTCTCTTCTCGGACCAGTGTTTCTCAACTCCATTTCTCCTCCACGCAAATTGCTCTCTACCTTTGTGGTTTTTATCTTTGATGATCATTTTGTGTTCAACTCCTATGGTTCCGTTTGTTTTCCTTTATTCGTTTAGACGTTAGTTGTTTTTAGTTATTTCTCTGACTTTGTTTTGTTTATGGTCCGGGAGTTTTACTTTTAACTCTTCGGCTTTTGGCTCTGGGTTTGGGTTCGCCCAATCGCCGGTTTGTGACTCCGAAGTTGGTTTTTCCAATCGTCGGCTTTGTATCGGTTCATCAGGTTTAATAATAAAAGTTAGATTGAAAAAAAAAGGAAGTCGGCAAAAAGAAAAAGAACGAAGCGTAGAGAGCGTTGTGGTGGGGACAAGGGAAGGTTTCGGAAGAGCATGAGGAAAGATGCGTGCGATTTGATCCGTATGTACGAGTGAAGTCCTCTTCCATTTGATTCTCACCGAAAGCTCCAACTTTTGCTTCTTCTTCTTCCTCTCTTCAAAATCCTTCCTTCTTTCTTCGTTGTTCAGTCTCTCATTCCGACCCACTAGACCGATCTCGTCTTCTGATCGACACCATGGAGGAGGTTGAAGAAGAAGTGAGACGGGTCGTCGAACAGGTTAAAGAGCTCCACGACTCCGCCACCTCTTTCGTTTCTTCTTCTTCCGAACAAGAGCTTTCTCTCCGCCAGAGATCCTCCCTCGTTGACGCCTCCATCCGCCGTCTCCACTCTACTCTTGTCTCCGACAGACATCTCGATCCCAAGCTTTTCGAGAAGGTATTATTCTGACCCATGTCTCTCTCGTTTCTCGATTCTAGATTCTCAGTTCTCTTCCCTCTCTTGTTGCAGCTGGAAGAGGATCTGCAGCGCGCCAGATGCATGCTTGCCAATGGGGATACTTCTTCTTTCCTTCCCTCCAAACCTCAAGGTTTCTCTTCCTCGGGATCTAATCCAATCTCAGATTCAGCTTTGATTTGATCCATTGTATATGATTAGACTTGCATCACTGTTGAATTCGTTAATTTGGTTTATTCTGTTCTTATGGACGAAGCAGGACGCTTTGTAAGAATGTTTTTAGGACCTATGAATGTTCGAGCCTCACGAAAAGACATTCAGCTTAAAGTCAAAGAAGAATACAATAGCTACAGAGTTAGTATTGCTCTCACCCATTAATGTGGTTGCAATTGCATCAGACTTCAATGTCGAATTTGATCTGTCCACAACTCTTAATCGCTTATCTTTCCATGGAAACAGGATAGGACAGCTCTTCTTTTTCTTGTTTTCCCTGCAATGCTTTTGACCCTAAGATCTTATGTATGGGATGGATGTTTGCCTGCATTCCCTGTTCAGCTCTACGAGGTATATCCTATTTGTAGAAGTCGTGTTGATTTGAGTTTTGCTTATATCATTTTTCCTGGTTCTTTTACTTACGTGCAAACCCCCTTATATCAGGCTTGGCTTCTGTTCCTTTATGCTGGTTTGGTTATGCGAGAGAACGTCTTGAGAGCCAACGGGAGTGATATCCGTTCATGGTACTCTTCTCCTTTCACTCCTCAGTTGGTTATTATTTTCTTCGGTCCCTCAATGGCGTTAGGTTTTTGTTATCCGGTTTTTTAAATTTTTGAGGACTCAAGGTTGATGCATTTGTATGCTTTTGTTGAAAGTCACAGGATATTACATAGGGTAAAAACTATATTATTTTAGATGGTTTGTTATGTTACACCTTGATCTTATGTTCTGTATTTATTTGGTTGCTCCTTCCTTTGAGATCAGCGTTCTTTTGGGTGGATTCATTTTTCTTCTTGGTTTTCTATTCTATCTTTTATGACTGCCCATAAAAATTACTACTAATTTTAGAGTGTAAACTTGACTGCAAGCAACTCATCAAACCAATTTTCGCCGGTCATTGTTCTGCCTCTGTTTTTTGGTACCTCTCCAATCAAAGCCTAACTCACTGGTGGAAGAGAGGCATTAGTTTTGAGTGGTTGAAAGGAATTTAATTTCCCTTTTAAATGTTAATACCTGCTTTTGAAGAGAAATCTGGGAATCTTATTGAAGAGGTAGCTTAATCTTGTTGTCTGGTAGAAACTGGATACTTATATAACATTTAGGAACTTTAGTCGCTCTTAAAATCCTCAGGGGACTGATGATCTATAGTGAACTGTATTATTTAGTCTGATTTTGTCGCGTGCAAATCTGCTGATCATCTCAACATATCCTCTCTGAGTTGGAAATTACTTATTCCTCTGGGCTGATATGCTGGTGCAGGTGGCTTTATCATCATTATTTTGCCATGGCTATGGCCCTTGTCAGTCTCACTTGGGAAATTAAAGGCCAACCAAACTGTGTTCAAAAGCAGGTATTGGTTATTATGATATATGCGGAGTAAAATCCACAAAGCAAATTTTATGGGGATCATCATTCTTAATCTTCTGCAGGAAGGAGTGCGTCTTTTCCTCCAATGGGCTATGATGCAAGGTGTTGCGATGCTTCTGCAAAATAGATATCAGCGTCAAAGATTGTATACGCGCATTGCACTTGGAAAGGTGCCTCACTATTTGCTGTTTTCTCTGCCTGGTCCAAATCCTGTCCACCTCTATCAGATTGCTGTAAAACTGTGTATTATGATCATTTCAGGCTAAGAGGATGGATGTTGTATGGGGAGAAACTGCTGGAGTAGATGGGCAATTATGGTTGTTATGTCCCATTTTGTTCACTTTACAGGTAAATGTTTTACTTTTGTTCACAAAGAATTTCACATGAGGTTATGTTACAGCATCTTGAAGCGTTATATTTCCCACCCCATAGACCAAGCTTGTGCGGTTAGCTGGTTATTCTGTAGCTTATTATATATTGGAACTCAAATATCTCTTTGAAGATATTTTACTAAGTAAGCTAGACTTCACAATATCCTCTCAGACTTGTAAGATGGTCTAAATAATGAACGATCTTACTTCACTCCCGACCATTCCAAGGGAAACTTGATTCCTTTTTTAAAGTCTATAGAGTTGTTTATATTATACTTTTGGCAAACTCAGGGCTTTGAAGTATACGTCGGACTGCAGTTACTCAGAACAGCATTGACTGGGGTAGTCGCTGAATGGCAGGTAATTTAATATAACTTCTGGCAGCATTTGTGCATTATCCGGCTGGTTTATTTTGCGCACCAGTTTGACAAAAACAATTGTTGCATAGAAATAATCTGACATTGGAAGCTTGTGAATATGAAAATGTACAGTCTCTAGTGCTTGTCTTGTTTCTCATTTCAAGCAAGTAGCTTACTCATCTTAAATATGGTGGAAGTGTTTTATCAAAACGGTTTTCTAATATTAGCACGAATGCTGGAGCAGGTATTGATTTGTGGCATTCTTTTGGTTGTCATGGCCATTGGGAACTTCATAAACACAATAGAGACATTGATGGTGAAATCGAGGTTCAAAGCTAAGATGAAGAGAAGTAAAAGCAGGGCGGAACTTGACTAAACTTTCTAACTTATATTACCACAACTTTTATAGTCCCAAATAGTGGATCTCTCTCCCTCCATTATTTGATTTACTTTGATAAGTTTTGTTTTCTTGGGGCAAAAGTGACCAGTGTAGTGCCTTTTCTTTGTGTAAATGGAAGTGGGAGTTGATGTTTGATGGATTGAATTCTGTTTTATAGATTTTTCAGCTAACATTTGTTGAGTTTCAAATTATCAATTCCTCAAAAGATTGTATTGAAATAGAATTTGCAACTCTCTGTCTCTGTGCTTGGAACCAACAGTAGACACTAGATTGGAAAAGGGTAGCATCCTCGGCAAGGTTCCCATCAATAACCTCAATGACTTAGAACTTCCTCTTCGTACCGAGATTCCTATCCTTTTTTCTTTTGTTTACCAAAGAAGTCTCAGGCTTTAGCATAAATGGGAAAGGCATTTTCGGGGCTGTGTGCGGAAGTAGATATTCTAGAGAGAGAGAGAGAAGAGAGAGAGCAAACAGAAGAGATCAAGGATGGAGCGGCGGATTTCCTGGCCAAGATGGGCACGGCTGTAATTGGAGACAAAGTGCCTGTAAGGAGTTGATGCGAGGCTGGTTCAAAAAAGAGTCGTAGAGGCCAACTGAGGAACAAACAAAGTATAGCTTCGAATATTGTGGTTAATGGGGAGGAACCTCTATTGTTCGAGGATAATATTCCATTGATCGAGCCGAGCCACTAGTGCCTCATGAGACGGGGCCCAAGACCAAGATCAGGCAGAAGAAGAGCAAAGCTCGTCCTCTGCTTTTGGAGCCCTTTGATCTTCCTCTCTTTCTTTTTCAAAAACTTGTCTTTGCTACCTTTGATGGGCCTTTTAGAATCTTTCTTCTTGTTGGATCACATAGAGTTGGTCTTTTTATTCCACCTAGGTTGTTCACCATGCTGAACTTTATTTATAGGACTTTGGGTGTTAGATCCCTGTAGCTAGACACTCTTTAATCGAAATGGCTTCATTTCTTATTTTTTTGTTGTATTGCTCTTACTTAGACAATGTATGGCTTACGGGCTTTTGGCCCGAGTAGGGATAGATAATTCCTTCAATTCATAACCAATGCAGGAATAGATAATTCCTCCCTTGGCTCTTGATTAGCATGGTCGATTTTTGGTCATGATGGAAGTAGTTATTACTCTTTGGTTTATGACCAACAGTGGAGGTGATCTTCTCAAGGATAACCATCATAGAGATTATAGCCGAGACAAACATCCTTTCTTGGTTCATGAACATCGTAAAAGTAGTCTTCCTTTCGTACACATAGTTATATGTGGGTTTTTTTAATGCAATGTTTTTGTAGTTTGATCCCGTGGGATCCTAGTCGAGTAATGATTTGGTGCCCTCGCGTGGGTAAGCTTTTGTTGTTTTTTTTACGTGCCCCCACATGGGTGGACTTTGTTTGCGCTGTTCTCTGCTCTCACATGGGTAAACCATGCTTAGCATTGCTTGGTGAGACCACATTTGGATAACCACGTCCAAAACCTTCTACTCAAAACGTTTTGGTAAGTAGGGTTAGTAGTAAGCTAGGACGCAACTAACATACTGTATCCAGGTTTATCTACATTTGTTGCTAAAAAGCACGTGAAGCTTAGTCTCTGGATTTTGTTTCTCTGAAGCCAACTCAATATTGTGTCCCCGCACAGATAGGCCACTCTTCGCATCGCCTTGATTTTGTTTTCCTCGTGGGAAAATATTTGTGCTTCCAACACTCTTCCATTTTGGTGAGATAACTGAAATATTGGAAGAAGTCAAACCCTTTTCTTTTGAAGTACCCTGAGGTTTTTTTTTTTTGGTATAGCGCTGCATTGGTCATATTTACTTGTTCATTGACATGAAATATTGCTGACACTTTTTCTTTGCGAGAACAAAGCTTTATTAGGATGTCTTCCATGGACGATTACATAAGAAATTAGTAGAATAGAAAGCAACACATATAAGTGAGATTGTAAAGAATTATAGAAATGAAAACAATAGGGCCTCATGGATTTTCGGGAAGGGCTATCTTTGCCTGCTTTGCGGCTGTTCAACCGGTCTTTACTTTCCTCCTCTTTTTCGCTGTAGAGTAAGGATCGCATTGGTGTGATGGTCGCACCCTGGTTGTGCATGTGCATATGCATTAGTCCTTGATTTGGTGTTACCAGTCCTTCCTTTGAGGATGGTTTGGTTAGACCACTGAGAACTTTCATGGTCTCTGATGTGTGTCAAGTTTCACTCAAAAAATGACACTACAGCAATAAATGCACAACGTAGATGTAGTAGTTCATGTATCGATCCCACAAGAACAAGAAGTGCACTAAGGATCTATGGACTTTCGAATTAGCTAAGAAGAAACAAAGGTTGATTGATTTTTGGTTTTTATATGATTTAAAGAAACAAAACAGAACGTAAAAGCAAAAGAAATGTCAATGAAAGATAAACGTTAGACAAATAGGAATTTGTAGAGAATGTAAACTAACATGCAAGGGTTCTACTTTCGGGTGCTGTTTTAGCTTAGGTATAGAACACAACCCATAATTATACCCTCTCCACTTTTAAGGTTCAGGGCACTATACTAATTAACAACCAAGGGACTCGAGTTTCGGACGGTCCTTATAGAAGAAAAGTATGCATTAACTATGTGTGTATGATGGATTGTTCACAATTCTAGAACGATCTACTTTCGAAATCTAAATAGAATTGCTCACCAAATACTAGTTCCAACGGTAAGTCAAGCTTTTGAAATGGATACCTGATGCAAGCTATTCCTATTCCTTTTAGGCATTGGATTTCTTTTTAAGTTTTTGCTTTTCTTTAGGATAATTACTTTTAATTATTTAGTTTCTGTTAAGGATAAAGACTAGAGTCGAATCCTTTTTGAATTAGGATTAGAGTTTTATTTACTATATAAGAACGTTGCCATAGGTGTTGTGAGGCACGTTTCTCTTTGATTTAATAAACAAGAGCTTTAAAAACTCTATGTTTTCTTGTTTCGGCCATAGTCTTTGATTATCAACGAGTACAAGAAGGCTCGAATCCTAGGTATTCTCACAATCAATAGATTTCTTGCAAAATACGTAGCCTAAGCTACACCAGTTGGTATCAGAGACCAGAAAAACTAGTTTTGATTCCTTATCAAAGCTATCTTCGACTCCTCCTTCCCCTGCCTATTTTTTTTCCTTTTATTTCTTCCCTTGATAAAAAAAAAAAAAAAACAAATCAATCACCATGTCTCCACGCAAACAAACAGCAGAAGAACAACAGGAAGAGCTTCGTCAAACCCATGAAAACTTTACCGCTGGGTTACGAGATGCACTTCTCCATGTTGTTGAAACAACTTTGGTTACGGTTCTTCGTAAACAACAAATGCGCCATGACGTTGACGATGATCAGAGGATGCCACGACTTGAAACTGATTCTGATGATGATCCTCTCGTTGTGAATTTGTTTACAGAAGAGCAATAGCAACATAATCGCTTAAACGACACGCGGGTACCTCACCGTGATATTAACCAACAACAAAATTGTTGGAGTCTTGGTGATGAGAAATCAAATTCTCAAGTGCATAGAACCAGACAGGATAGTCAATTAGAAGCTGGTTATTAATCTAGGATTGGTTTAATCTTGGGTTGGGTTGTTTCTAATGGTTCTACCGGTATGTATAAACCGGGTTTTCGGTTGTAACAGATTCTGAGGTATTAAAACTCAGATCTTGTGGGGATATTTTCATAAGCTTAGAATCCGTTAATGGCGGTGAGCTTTAGCGAGAAAGAGAGGTGAGAGGTTGTACTGTGATTGTGTGTTTTGATCATAGTGGAAATCGCCTGAGCCAGGCCCCAGAGACGTAGCCAAATCGGTGAACTCCGGGTAAACAAATCTCTGTGTTATCCTCTATTACAGTTCTGTTTTCTTCTTTTTCTTCTTCGATTCTTGTTCGATCTGTTTGACATCGTGATCGATCGTTTTCGTGTGTTTGATCGTGATTTTGGGAGCAACAATTGGTATCAGAGCTTGGTGATAGAAGCGACGATGTCGAATGCTCGGATCGAGGTTGAGAGATTCGATGGTAAAGGAGATTTCTCGTTATGGAAGAAGAGGATGCTTGTNCAGGAAACATCATCTTCATCGCAAGCCAAATCGGTGAAGAAGAAGGATGAAGATGATGCAGCGTACAGAGAGCGACTCGAAAGAGAGGAGTCCGAGAGAGAAGAGAGATCGGAAAAGGCGATGAATCTGATCGTTCTCAATGTCGGTGATCATGTACTGCGAAAGATTGA
>OVAN01010523.1:0-15668 GCA_900406275.1 Anastatica hierochuntica | reverse complement strand
TCATCACCTAGCTAAGTGGATCGATTATGACATCTATGGGTCCATCATCTTGGTTCATAACTTATTTTAAGTTAGCATCTGTTGAAGTTTATGTTTGCTTTCTTTGCTTGCTTTTACTTCTAGAAACTTAAGAAAACCAAAACAAAACCCAACCTCCTTTATTTGCTTAGATTAAGTTTGAATGTGTATTCCCAAAGCTTAAGTCCATCTAGTCTAAGTTTGCTCCTTGTGGTTCGACCCCCAAGTACTATGATGACATATCCGTGCACTTTCGGAATGTGTTATTATTAGGAAACGGGTTTTACAAATTTAAAACTCCAACACAAGATCAGTAAGTGGAACGAGATGCCTCAGAACTTCATCCTAGAAGTAGAGGTTTTTGACGTGTGGGGTATTGATTTCATGGGACCTTTCCCATCTTCTTATGGAAATCAATACATTTTGGTTGTAGTAGAATATGTCTCCAAGTGGGTTGAGGCGCTGGTCAGCCCCTCTAATGACGCCAGAGTTGTCATGAAGATATTCAAATCTGTGATTTTTCCTCGCTTTGGTGTGCCAAGAATGGTAATAAGTGATGGAGGATCTCATTTTATCAACAGGTTGTTTGAGAATTTGCTGAAGAAGCATGGAGTTAGACACAAGGTAGCCACACATTATCATCCTCAAACAAGTGGACAAGTTTAGATTTCCAACAGGGAAATCAAGGGAATCCTGGAAAAGACTGTAGGCAAAACACAAAAAGATTGGTCTGTGAAGCTGGATGATGTGCTATGGGTGTATAGAACCGCCTACAAGACACCACTAGGCACTACACCATTTCATTTGGTGTATGGGAAGGCATGTCATTTGCTTGTTGAGCTCGAGTACCAGGGACTTTGGGCTACGAAGTTGATGAACTTCGGCATCAAGCATGCAGCTGAGAAGCGGATGATTCAACTGAATGAACTTGATGAGATTCGATTGAATGCTTATGAGAACACAAGGATCTACAAGGAACAAACCAAAGCATTCGATGATAAGAGGATCATACAACGCTATTTCGCTGTAGGAGATCAAGTACTGTTGTTTAACTCAGATTTGTGATTGTTTCCTGGAATGCTCAATTCGCGTTGGTTAGGACCATTCTTGATTGCTAAGGTCTGACCATACAGAGTTGTTGTTCTTGATGACAATGAGAGAAAATTCACTGTAAATGGCCAGAGACTTAAGCCACACATTGCAAACGAGCCATCCGACGAGAGAATGCAAATTCTTTTGAAGGATCTACCTGCCATCTGATCGCATTATAGTTAGGCTTGGGACTTTAAACAAGCGTTGTGTGGGAGGCAACCCACTAGGTAGTTTTCTTTTCATTTTTAGATAGTTTCATAGTATTCTTAGTCTTTTTGTTTTAGTTTTTGGTGCTTTTGACATTTTCTTGTGTTTTTAGTTTGTTATTGTAGAAAACAGGATCACCCAGAAAGACGAACATGGATTGATTGATCCCTGTCCTCGGATCGATCGATCCATGCCTAATCTCGTGCCCAAACAGGAGGACTCGGATCGGTAGATCCATGTCTAATTTCGTGCCAAAACAGAGGGATAAGGATCAACCGATCCTTTTCCACAGATCGATCTATCCATGTCCCAAAAACGTAGTATATATCGCGAAACACAAACAGGTAAGTGTCACAATCTCTTTTCACTCAAAATCGAAAAAATCACCCCTCTTGCTCGATTTTCTTCGATTCTTAACGGATCTGAACGATTTTTTAGTGTAAAATCAAGAGAATTTTGTGCTCTATCTTCCTATCCGATCAGATTCCGCAAAATCTAAGGTATGTGTCCGTAATCTCTTCTAGCAGATTTTTCGGAGAAATTAGGGAACTTTTTGTTTCTTGAATTTTGATCGATGTTTGGTTTTTGAATAATCTTATGTACATGTTATAAGATGTTTAGCAGGAGAATTGCACCTAGATTTAGCGTTTTAAGGATTAAATTTGGTGATTTTGTAATTTCGCGTTTCGTATGCCAGATTTTTGTGAGGATGCATGTTTCTTCATAATTTTCCTTTGGTATTGATGTTTTTATTCCTTTGTAGCATCTTTGTGATTGATTAAAACATGTTTTGATGATTAGCTACGATGATTCAATTATTTACACTTGGACTTGAAATGCAAAACGAAAATTGGGCATATTTGATGTTGTTCTTGTTTTGATGAAAGGTTTGGTGCATGCTCTTGATGTTTTCGAGCTTGATTTTCACAAGAACAATACTCTTTGAATCAGAGTACGTGATTTTCGTGTTTGTCTTGTTTTGATTTGGATACTAATTTGGTTTCCAAGTGTCTATTTTCGCAGGTTATGGGTAGACGAAAGATAGGAGAAGCTCCGAAGACGCGAGACTCGTCTAGCTCCATTCTACACCATCTGTTCAAGAGGAGTGATCTCACACATCCTGCGAACTGTCCGGTTACTCATGAGTGGGACCAATATGACTCGCAATTTCTACAGGACTTGGGACACATCACATTCCCGATGACTCGAGTCGTTGATGACAACCTCGTGGAGGCTTGTGGTATTCAACAGGACTTTTATGCTCTCTTTGACAGGATGGGACTCCGAGGCTTGCTGGAGCTTCAGGAGCATGTATAACCCGAGTTGTGTTGGGAGTTTCCGGCCTCTGCACGCTGTGTCTATCCGGATTTGGACAACCCGGTGGTTGACCAAGGCACATTCTCCTCTATTGTGCAGGGTCAGTATTATTCTCTCTCTCTCTCATGGACTTGGCTAGAGTTTTTGGTTTTATGCAGGGCCGTGGTACATGGGTACCTACTCTGTCGAGGTCCAGTGAGTTCTGGGACTTTATTACTATTGGGCTATTTGTCTCTCGGAGCGCGAAGCAGTCGCGTATCTGCAGTCCTTTCCTTCGCCTCGCGGCTATGGTTCTTAGCTCGCACATTTACGTCAAGTCTATCTAGGCTGCTGTGAACAACGAGGAGTTCGGTCTTCTTTTTCTTAGCGTTGGACAAACATGGGACTTGGCATCTCAGATCTGTTACATGGCGGCTACGGATCTGAACATGGCTGCAGTGGTTGCTGAAAAATTCGCCTTCTTCAAGGTGGTTGCTTTTGAGAAGAAGTCATTTGTTGCGGATGCTCTTATTACCCAACTTCTGCAGTCTGTCAGATTCGATTTCACTGATCACCAAAGAGTGGAGTTCAAGTTCCTTAAGTTGACCAGTATTTCTGTGGACTATAGACTTGCTTATGCTTTCCTTGATGGGAAGCATCTCATAGACTGCGCCATTCTAGCTTCCTCGTGGAAGGATGATATAGACAGTTCAAGACCATTCATCTATCACTTCCAGGACCGCCAGCAGAGGTCTCTTTACATCGAGCTGCCATGCCCAGACTTGACATCTCTAGCGCATTCATGTGGAGTTGAGTTTCTACCTCCTCTAAAGCGTCTTTGTCCTTGTCCCCCTTCTTTCAAGAAGGGTTCTTTAGGTCCTGCTGGGGACCGTGTTGTTGATGATGCTGATTATAAGGCTCATATGCCTCCACCTGCTGCACCCACAAATCCTGAGATTGTCAAGTTGTTTCCGGAGGATTTCAGTGCTTATGAGCTTGACCCGCCACCGCATCCTTCTGCTACTGCTACTGAGTTCAGAGCATGGGCCGTTCAGAGTCATCAGAGGATGAGCTCTATCATGCTGCGTTTTTCCAGAGGGCTTTCCAGGATAGGAAGGCTACTTTCTTGTTCTCCTAGCAGGTCTGTTCGTGAGGACGCTATTAGGCGCAGAGCGCCACCTATTCGTGCAGGTGATGCAGATGATGATGACGAGGAGACTAGAGCGAGGAGTCTGATGAGGAGGAGGAGACTCGAGAGACTCACGTGGCTCTTGCCCGAGAAGAGGCCAGTTGGAGCGTGGAAAGCTGGAAGAGGAGAGCAGAATCATCTTCCGTAGATGTAGGCAGGCACCCCAGAGCCAGACCCGGACATATGCCTAGCACCTCAAGAGCAGCTCAGTAGTTCTCTCTCCTTTATCTTTTTATTTCTGTTTTATTTTTCTTTTTCTTTGGATGGTTATTTTTATTTGCTACTTACCCCTTTCTTGGATTTATTTCACACTGAGATGGTGCAAGATAGGTTTGGGGGAGGTTACTTATGCTTTTCTTTTTCTTTTGGTGTTATTTGAGTCATTTTGATGTTTTTATTGAGCCAGTTATGGATTGTTTATGTTTCATGATGATTCTAGACTATTATCTCTGCGCATTGCACTTATTTATATTCTCATTGACCATTTACTTTGGACTTTTAGCGCATGCAAACCAGAATAACTCATGACCAAACTCAACACCAGAAATCTCTGGAACTCAGGCTTTTATCTGAAATGTTATTAACTCCATTTTATTTGGCCTACTAATGAACTTAATTGCTTTGATCAAGGAACTTAAAATCAGGAATCAAACCCATCATTCAGGATTACATACCCATTCTTTCTATCATTCTTTTCGGTAATCCTGAGTAACCAGACTCATTTTTAGTCTGGCACCACACCCTTACCTTATCTCCTTGATTCTCCATGCATATCTTTATGATTTTATATGCACACATGTGTAAAAACAATGGAGAGAATAGGGTAGACATGATCCTTATAATTGCTTACGTAAGATTGTACATTTTAGGTGGTTTAGACACGGTCCTGAGTGTATGACTTCTCGGTGTTGGGTGTTTTTGTGGTTTAGATGGATATGTTGCATTTCTTCATGCTGTATGGGTGTTTTAAAATTTAAAAACGTCATTGATATGCTAATTTCTACCAGATTTTCATTCTGAAAAAAACAAAAATTATTTTATTCTTCTTCATATCTGGTTTAGAAGTTAGCATTTGTATATTATATTGTTGATTAGATTCACAATGAAGTTTGCACATATTCGATTTACTGTTGATTGGTGGTTTGTGCTTGGGTAGTTAGGGGACATGGATATCAATAATCTATTTCTCTCCTGCGATTTTGCATAATATCGTGCATCTTGACACAGTTTTTGGTGCCCGAAACACTCTAAGCCTCACCACTAAAAGCCTTGAAGACCTAGCCTGATTTCCTTATTATGAGTTCTTTGGAGAAATAGTTTCATGCCTATCATGAATGAATGTAGAGAGTTATTAACATGGAAGCTGATTTTGCAGGTTCAGATTTTAGAATATGGATGGGCTTGGGAGGTCATGCAGCAATTCTTGGGGAGAATGATCTAACTGTTCTGAGTTTATATGGTTAGCGAAAGTAGTGCAGAGCAAGGTTTTCTGATAGTATATGATCCATTTGGTTTTCAAACTTCTTTTCCCGTAGGCTTAATTTTTGTTTCTTTTACTTGAGGACAAGCAAAGATTCAAGTCTGGGAGATTTGATGTGTTAGTATTTTAGTGGTTTTTATTACGGGTTTTACTCGATAATTATGGTTTTTAGTATGTATTCGGATCTCTTTGGCGCGAATTTGGGTTCTTTAGTGTTTTTACAGGGATCGAGCTTGGATGTGTGGAAAGATTTCATTTTGAACATATTTTAAGCATCGAACGAAGTGTTCGTGAAAAGCTAAAATATCTAGTCAAATGATCAAGGAATCAAGGATCGATCGATCCTTATTTCAAGATCGATCGATCCCTATCTCGTTTTGCCGACCGATTTTACGAAGAACCATATCGAACTTATTGTGGACCGAGTTTCATTACTATGACCTAAGCTCGTGTTTCCTGTTTCAGAATGCATTTTTCAGAGTTTTTGAGAGCAAGAGAGAGATTTGTAACTTAAGGAGAAGAATCATCTTCCGTAATCCGAATCCAAGAAGAATTCTGAACCTTACTCTTTTTTTTTATTGATTAATACAATTATGTGTCTCTCTAATTTGATTTGTGTTGATTCTCTGAACATGAGTGAGTAGTCTATTCGTTGGTTTTAGGGTTCTCGCATAGAGATTCATGAATTGTTGACATAGAATTGTATGATTAGGGATTTAATCAATTGGATCTTCATCTAGGATTGTTCGTGATGCATGAAATTACACTTGCCACTTAAATACTAATCTTAGGTTGTTTAACACCGGGAAAGTGTTTATTTAAATGTCTGAAAGAATCCTAAATGAGCAATTCTTCTTAAGCCAGTGGAAGTTGATGTTTAAGTGAATTGTGAACCTATCAAACTTGTTTAGAACGCATGATTAGAATCTGAGAGTCAACAGAAGTTAGTCTCAAGTTTCTAATACATAGGGAATTGATACTACGGAAGTAGATCAGTTCTATATTAGTGTTTGAGTTCAAGATGGTTTAAAACTTGTTCCCTAATCTATAATTTGAATCTTCAATGAATTGTTTCCCTGAGAATACCCAATACCCAACACTTCTTTGATTGAATTACAACCCCACTGTTGCTTGTTTGCTTACTTTGCTTTCTTAATTTCGATTTATTGCATTTCTTAAAAGATATCTTTTTCGCTTTAGCCCGCTGTTTGATCTGACATTCTTCGTGCTATCTTTGGTCTCTGTGGATTCGATCCTGAACCCCTACAACGTACTTTTGTGCGCTTGCAGTGTTTTTTCGGGCGAAAAACCTGAGCTATCACTCCACCGTGAATAAGCTATCGTATCATAGCCAAGCTTGAATATTTATTAGTACATCCTTACCATTCGTATTTTCCATTAGAAAAACACCTTAGAGAAATACTTTGTAGTTCTTTGAGGCAAGGAACTGCCATATCATAAGCTTTACCCACGTTCTGACAATTCCATCTCAGAAAGGTCACTAGGTCTTTTGGAAGTCCCTCTATTGGGACCACCTTAGAATCGCCGCGTTTAGCAATCATTGGATGCCCCCGCTTCCCCTTCTACTTTTCTCTTCTTTTTAGCAGCCCCTACACTGGCTTTCCCTTTTACCATTGAAGCCTCTTGGCAACCTTCTTTGAGCCCTTGTTGTTTTTAACACTCTTAGTGGATCTTTTCCTATGATATTTCTTCCTGAGAGATTTCCTCGAAGAACCAGCCTCCTAAGAGATGAATCTATAAACCGTAGGATTCTCACTTGATGGAAGTTGTTCTAAGTGAAACTTTGTTCTTCTAACTTCAGTTGGAGTGAAGTCCATTCTTGCTATCACAAATTGCGCATTCACATGATATGATGTAACTAGCAGCTTTGGTTCATTTCTTACTCCTTGCCAATCTAAAACTCAGAAGTGCTTTTTGTTGAATTCAAAAACTATGCCCTTTCTCTTAGCCATATCCTTAGTAAAAAGATTTTTGGTCATATTCAAAGATGAATTGAAGTCTCTCCTTGGTTAGAGCTACGCCACACACCTTTTTCATAAATTTGCCATTTTCTAGGCATATCTAGTATGAGACTCAACATATTCTGGCAATATGGGTTGAGTAATCGACCTACTATGCTTCATTGGTTACACTATATTGAGTAGAACTAAGGTCTATCAGGGATCATGAAGGGTTCTTCGTCTTCTTCTTCTTCGAGGCATTGCCATAAGCGCTTTGTCAATTGTTGAATCCATTAACTTTTATGCCCACTTTCTTTTCTCGAATTTTCTGGAAGTTTAAGATGATTTTCAAGTGAAGACTCTAGAAAAGATAACTTTACATATGAAATTCTAAATATTTCTAGGTAAAAGGTATTTAATAAACGAGGAAAATGGGAAAGATCAAAGACAATGCCTTTATCCTGAAAGAATAAGAGAGTCTAGAGTCCAAAAGAGTGTTTTAGCTTTTATATTATTAAATATTTAGACTATTAAATTTATAAATGGTTCTATAACATCGTCTATACTTCTTTTGTATAATATAATTATCAATGCGCTTTTATCTAACCTTTTTATTATGTACAAGGTGATTACATGTGCATATGCATGGGTTCTCAATTATATGTATGTTTATTTCCTTTATATTTTGAATGTGATACAAAATATACTTAATATTGATTGTATGGATGAATATGTTGTAAATTATATTTTGTTATAAGAGAATATTATGATTTATATTACGATAGACAAAACAAACTTTCTTCATGAGTCAAAATAATTTTTTTTGTTTTAGGATACAAAGAACTGCATTTCTCTTGTTAACATAGTTCTTTTTGTATCTCTACATTTTTAATACCCTTATGAGAAGTAAGTAACCACTCAAAATATAGTCTTAGATTTGCACTATGAAAAAAAATATTATATCCAAAATCAAAATATACAATAAATATCCGAATATAAGTAACACTTCAATTGTGAAATTTTATAAATATATAAATTAGGGTAAACCATCACTCAACATCATAAAAAAGAATATAATGCGTTCACTAAAATTAGAACATGTAACATATCATGGGATATGAAAGCGTAAAAGCGTATAAGTATATTTAAAGGTAGGACAAACCCTTAAATCTTCAGAAGACGCATGTCATATAGAATCAACCATTGTTAGCATAAAAACACTAAAAGCAAACGGTATAAGAGTGTGGCTTTGTAATAAAGTTTAGAGGATCAACCTAAGCTAATCTTTTTTTTACATTCTTGGCAATCTGTGTTGCTACTCAATCTTGATGATGAGATAGATGACTGAGTAAAAAGTCTAGACTTCAAAGAGGTTTCTAATGACAAGGATTCGTCAAAGAAGTACAATAATCACCACCACAACCGACTCCCATAGTTCGTACATCCGAGTGGGAAAAATTATCGCCCAAAAATCATTGAAATTTATAATCTTTCATGACTTTCAAAAGATTTAAGAAGAAATATCAAAAGACATTATCGTTTTTATCATTGATGATGCATATGCAATCATTGATTATAATGAAAATTATATTAACTTAGAATATAAATAAATAAATGCAAGTAAAAATAAGATATAAATTATTTTTTTGAAACATGTGTCACTTTTACAAATAATTATGTGGCATACTCATGGAGAGAGTTGGCCAAAAATCATATGATTCTCTAATTCCTTTTTCCTCATGTTAGTTATTTTATTCATATTTAACAATTTTTACATTTTTTTTTGCGTTCTCAATCGCTCAAAGTTAAAATTATTTATCACATAATATTCTCTTACAGTAGAAATTCAATTATTTCACTAAATATTTTTAAAACTTTATTTGTATGATTTTTACATTTTTTATGATTTCCTATCTTTTACGGTTTTGCTTAGTCAACAAAGAAAAATATGGCATAATAACATTATTTTAAGCTATAAATTTAAGTTTATTATTAAAAAATAAATATAGTAATGGAGTAATTTTACGAAATTTTATAGTGTCCGTGATAAATATTGTTTACATAAAAACTATAATTGAGATAATACGTTTTAACTTTCAGCCAAAAATAATCAAGGACGTCCCAGACCGGCCCTGACCGGCCATGAGCAGCGCCAGACCAAGAAATTATGAGGTTTAACACATTTTAAAAATTGCGGCTTTCTGTAAAATATTTCTAAACATATAAATAACATTAAAATATCCAAAATCACAAAATCTGTAAAGTAATGTAAACAACAAAGTATAACGTATGAAAAATAACTCTTCTACCTTTCCTTTCGACAAGTTCATTAATAAGTTTCGCATGTTCGAGTTTATCAACCATATCTTTTTCAATAAATCTCATTGATAATCAATTTAACCTCTCTTGTAACATAGTTGAGCGTAGATAATTTTTTATCAACTTCAACTTTGAAAAGTTTCTTTCCACCGAAGCGAGTGAAACTAGAATTGTTAATGATATAGGATAAACAATATTTGGATATGAGCCTTCCACTCTTTTCAAGAAGTTCAATATCTCTACAGCTCTTTTGACTTCAACTAGTAGAACTTTTCTCAGAACTTTCAGCTCGAGGACAAATGATTCCCATTTACATCTCAATGGGTACAGATCAATTGGTGACAACTCGTCCTGTTGGAGGGTATGCTTCAAAAATATTTAAGTTTAACACAAGATCCCATCAACTCATCATCACTAGCTGATTTAAAATTCTTTAATTCGAACAAAAAACCAATAGTCTTCACGTAACTCTTGAACTGTTAAAATCTTGATTCAACAGAAACAATTGCTTGGTCCATGATGTTCATGAAGTAATCCACACTAAAAAACCCCCCCTCTCATACTAATGCCATACTTTCATCATCATGTGTCATATCATCATCAAAGTGTCTTTTCCTTTTTCTGATGCATTTTGGCTTCACATAAAATGCAGGTTCAATCTCCGTCTCATTTGCAATTCACGTAGCTTTAGATTTTGCTCGCTCAAAACCTGTTTCTCTATACTCTTTCAAAAAAGACACAAGTCCCTTTAATTGGAAAATAGCAACAGAACATCCATGTCTTCCGATTTTAAAGTATTGCTTAATAAGTTAAAAAAAAAACGGAAAGAAGCTTGTGCCAAATAATCATTCCAAACAAAAAAACCAAATCCTCCAATTCCATGTAGTTCGCTCACAATAAGGGACTCAACTTCACTTCTATGCACTAGATTACCACTATTTTCATCCAAATAAAATAAAGCTTCTCGTATTTGTGGAGTCTGGAATCATATAGGGTTGTACACAATCAATCTGACTCTCCCATCAAGTTTGTGATAATGGTTTGAGAGCTAAATCATTTACCATCTCTCTGAATATCTTTGAGTTCTTAGAAGAAGTTGAAAATAGGCAATAAATACGCTATATCACAAAGCGCTAAATTAAGGCTATGACATCTACATGGAGTATAACACGCTCTTGGATCAAACCTGACAGTGAGAAGAACACGAACACATTAACACAATCAAGTACATGAGTCTTCGATTAATTAAGAATTTAAGTTAACAAATACCAACACAATTGATCATAATTATTTTGGATTACAAATTCAAAATCTTAATCAATGAATAAAAGAAAGATTATAGATACAAAAAATTGAAAAAAATACCCAAATCTTCGAAATAAGATAACCTTAATTGGATGTCGTTTTGATGTGAATACAGAAATCTAATAAGTTTGTGATAAAAAATTATCAAGTTTTTTATAAAGAAGACGATGCAAAGAGAAAGAACCAGAGCATGGAACCAAGAAATGAAGGCCAAGAGCAAAAGCACACAACCATCTTAACTACAAACATTTTCTACAATTGTGGTCTAATTGTTATGGCTTAAAGAAAAATTTTATGTGCTTCAACAAAGGACCGGTCTAGCGTACAACAATACTAATTCTTTTCAAAATAAGTAGTGTGTTATGTTGACAGTATTAGTACTTACTATGTTTGATAAAATTGAATCATTAAAAAGACAAGTATGCAGTGTTTTTTTTATGAATCAAGGGGTTGTGAGAATATTGGTAAAGGCAATGAGTTTTTTCCATTTCTATCGGTTGAGAAGAATGATGGAACCGAAATAATAATCACTTATCCACTGATGTAAAAACTGATAAATGAGTATATTGATGAATTATTTAAAGATTTATCATATGGTCTACCTTCATACATACACATTAATAATTATATTTACATATTTCGTGATATACCCTACCAAACCGACCAACTTATAGATGTAATCTGGAGGAGACTAAAAACAGACAAACAAAATTCAAAAAATTATTGCAAAAGGATATATGAGGGAACATCATCCATTTTACGTTCTAGCCTTGCTTTTTCCGAAGAAGAATGGCTCAGTGGGGATGTGTGTAAACATTTGAACTATTAACAAGATAACCATCGACTACCATTATTTTAAATTTTGACCGGATGACATGTTGAATAAGTTGAAAGGATCAAAGTTGTTCTTGAAGACTAATCTTGGAATTGACTATAACAAGATCATAATGTAAGAAGGAGTTGAGTGTAAGATGTAATTGATGTGTACATATTTTCATGCATATTTAGATGCATTTTATCTTAATTTCATCCACTTTTAGGTTGTATATATGGCATATAAGTCTTAGAATGTATTGGTTTGAGTCTAGAGTCTAGTTTAGGAACATATTGCATTTGCATACATTTTCTTTGCATTTGTAGGTGCAACTTTGAGAAGGATCTATGGAGGCTCTAGAGATGGATTCAAGGTGGATTTGGAGCTAAGAAATCAAGGAAAAGAGGAGCTAAATGCTATGGAAGAAGATTGAATCAACAAGGCATCAAAGAGGATCAAGAAGCCACAAGAAACTGCAAAGGTAACTTGGTATTGACCTGGATGTCGATGCTGCATCTCATAAGGTTGATGATGGGTCTCCTTTACAGCTTGCTTCCAAAAGCAACGCAACATCGACCTCTGAGGTCGATGGTGGGTCTTCTAAGGTCGATATAATATGTTTCCTTTACCCGTAAAACACCCTTTTTAGGGCTTCCTCTCTTCTCTCTTTAGTATAAATAGACCTCTTATGTTCCAAGAAAAAGAGACAACTGTTGGTGTCAAAAACAGTCATCTAGAAATTAACGTCCAAGATCGCATATTTAATAAAACTTACTCGGAAACACGACCAACGTCTGGACTCGTCGTCGTCTAGACTTAGCATCGACTAGACTTACCGTTTTCTAGACTTAACGTCATCTAACCTTACCATCATCTAAACTAACCGTCATCTAGACTTAACGTCGTCTAGACTTATCGTCATCTAGATTCCCTGTCGTCTAGACTTGTCGTCATCTAGACTTGTCGTCGTCTAGACTTACCATCATCTAGACCATAAGACAATTGGGGTCTAGACGATCTTTCAAAGAAGTCTATCCGTCCGCGAGAAACTAAAGCATCCGAAAGTTAAAGTTAGCATCAGTGGCTGTCGACAACTCTCACAAGGCCACACGATACAACATTCAGAGCGATACAAACCACCGAAAGCATCGGAGAACCGCATCGTTCCAGAGAACTATCTAAATACCGATTGACGCCAAACCTACGAACGAGTCTTGGCACCGATTGACGACTGAACCAAAGGCTGGACTGGACGTTGATCGGAACCAAGACTGGAGGTCCGTCTTGGCGCCAATTGGTGCCAAGACCAGAGCATGGTCTTGGCGCCAACTGGCGTCAAGACAGAGGGTCTGTCTTGGCGCCAAGACCAATGTTTGGTCTTGACGCCAATTAGCGCCAAGAAAGAAGCTTTGTCTTGATGCCAATTGGCGCCAAGACCAGGTCCTGATCTTGGCGCTGGTTGGTGCTAAGACGCGGACAACATTCAGCCGAATTCGTTGACTAAACCACGTCCTTTCCAACCGTCGTCTCCTTCGAATCGTCACTTGATCTTCTCTCGTTTCGTCTCGATTGGAGTTTCCATCAAACTGTCGTAATGATTATCGGAAGGATTCATCCTTCTTACGGGATTTCGTATCGATCGTATAAAACGATGACGGTTAACTTAAACACCGGAAGAGTCTAAACTATAGGTTGGTCCTATCATTTCACGAAACTATCACCGCATAGTCATACGAAGAACGATTTCTCCGAAAAGAATCGTAAGTCACTTAGCCGCGAAATGGCCCGAAAAGGCCCAAACCGCGTTAACAGTCCGCTTGCGATTTCGGACGAGGATCGGCTCATTAACAATGACGGTTTATCCAGATTTTGCAATAAAGTCAAGATTCGAGATAAATACGGAAGATCGAGAAGATAAAGAAGGATCTCGAAAAAGGATATCTGCGAATCAAGGAAAAGGAATATTTCCACGAAGAGATAAGCACAAATCGAGGATGAAAAAGGAAACGAGCCAAGGCCACGAAGATCTATATAAAGGGTGCGAAGGATGATGAAAAGGGGGAGATACAATTTTCGTCACCACAAACACTTAGAAAACTAGGGTTCTTACTTTGTTTCGTTAGCTAGCTGCGTCTTAACTAGGTTACGAGTCTATGTTGTAGTTCTAGGGATTCGTCGCCAACAGTTCTTGCGGCCACGGCTTAAACACCGGTTACGTACGCTCAAACACGAGTTCGAATAGGATCCCTTTTCCTTTCTTCGTTAACTGTGTCTTTTGATTATTGTTCTTCGTATTCGTTCACGTTTTGATCTACGATTTTCTTTCGTGTTCATACAGTTTCACGTCATGAATCCTGTTTACTTAAACTTGTTCTTACATATCCTGTTAGCTTATCACTGTTATACGCATTTAGTTTCGCAACTAGTTTCGTATCAATCTCACTTACGTTATTCATCTTGTTTCATCTTACTTTCGTCATACGAATCATGTTAATTTCGATCTCACAATCTGTATTCATATCTGCTTTACTCACGCTTTTTGTCTTATTTCGTTTCGCAGTTTAGTTTCGTAACTTTAACTTAGTTTCTCGTGTTCATCATCTGATTTCATCGCTTTTAGGCCACAGACAATCCGTTAACCCCGTAAACATTGACAGTGAGAATTTCGGTTCCCACAGTTTGGCGCTAGAAGGAGGGGGCACACGCGTTATCTTTCACGTCAAACAACATATCAAGTATGAAGACCGACGAACATAACAACCAACCAGCTCGTGAAGGCGGAAACGCCGACGACACCGTTGAAATCACTCTGGCAACAAAGATCACCGCGGTCAATGCTGACCCAAGCATCACGTCGTTCGAGGAGATCAAAAACATGTTCTCGACTCTCGAAAAGAAGTCAAAAGAACATGACCAAGTCACTGATTCTCTCGCGAAACAGGTCGAGACCTTAGCCGCGAAAACCAGGAGCATCCTTCCGCATGGAGCAACCAGACTCCGCGGAAGAAGACTCAACTTCGCAACTCCATCCGGAGCGGTCCAGAATGCGCAGGAGAAACCATCAGAACAAAATTCCGATGAAATCATACCTGTCGCAACCCGGGCTGGCGCGAATGACCTCCCAGCTCTTGAAAATGAAATGGAGGAACATGAGGCCGAGCGAATCGACCTGGACATTAATGATCACTCTGACCCTACGGATGAGGATGCTGACATACACCCGAGAAGGGTTAGAGGTCGCGAAACTCGCCGCGGTTCTCGGCTCGATGAACCCATGACGGAGGAAGAAGAAAACGTCCTCTGGGTTTAGCAACATGAACAGGCTGAAGAGCAGGCCAGGGTTGCTAACAGAACGCGCATGCCTTTCCGCAAAACCGCCAGTCACGATCTCGATGATCTCCGCAACTACATCGCGAAAACTGCGGCAGAAGTGAAAGCTGTAAAGTCGCAGATCCATCACGCGACCAGCGCTGCACCAGAGATTGATAGACTCCTCGACGAAGCTCCAAAGACTCCTTTCACTGCTCACATTACAAACGCAAAGATCTCAGATCCCGGAAAGGTGAATATCTCAACGTATGACGGGATCACCGACCCGAAAGCTTCCTTCAGAGTTTCCAGATCATGCTGGCGAGATCGAAACTCAAGGAGGGCGAAAAAGACGCTGGCTTCTGCCACCTTTTCGTCGAGCATCTCTAGGGAGCCGCCGTTGAGTGGTTCTCCCGTCTGAGGCGAAACTCCGTCGAAAGTTTTTGCCAGCTCTCTTCGGAATTTCTCAAGCAGTACTCCATGTTTGTGGATCGAGAAACTTCTGACGTCGATCTATGGAGTATGTCCCAACGCGAGGAAAAATCTCTTCGAGATTTCATGACAAGGTTAAAATTGGTGATGTCAAGAGTCAGCAGGATTAACGACAGGGTCGTAGTAGACGCCCTGCGCAAAACTCTCTGGTACAAGTCTAAGTTCAAAAAGTGGATTTCCCTCGAG
>OVAN01010522.1:0-15668 GCA_900406275.1 Anastatica hierochuntica | reverse complement strand
GTAGAGGTCGTTTACCGTATTAAATATTTTTGTTAATGACTTTGTTTTTCTTTGCTTATTATTATTGTTTTATCTATTTAAAAACTTGGTGTATTATTTTTTATCTAAGACTTAGTGTATTATTTTTATTTATTTAAGACTTCATGTATTATTTTTATTTATAATTTTGATAAAGAATGTTGTTAAATTTATATATTTGACTAAAAATTTATTAACAATTAAATAAAATATTTTTTTGGATGTAAATATATTAAAACTACATATTAAATGAAGAATATGAATTATACAAATCTAAAATATAATTATACAAATTTATAAAAATAAAATATTAATTAAATGAAGAATAGCCGCAACGTCCGCAAAACGAACAACACAACTTGCGTCTGCGTCAACTTTCTGCGGCTGCGTCAACTTCCTGCGTCTTTTAAACGAATAATTTCCTGCGTCTGCGTCTGCGGTTGCGGCTGCCAAACGAGATTGACGCAGCCACAGCCACAGAAGCAGTCGCAGCCGCAGACGCAGGAAACTGCGGCAACCAAACGAACAACACTAATGACGTCCTAGATGGGTCGGACCCGACGCTCCTGTATTCCACCCTAAACCCGAATTTAGAAGACATAAGCTCTTCAAATGTCTTTATGAGTATCGGTTAGATTCGATCAGAGAGAGAGCTTGAATTAAGATGATTGGATTGCTTATTAATTAAATAAAAAGCTGGTCTCATTAATTACTAATTACACTATGTTATTCTTAAAGAATTATTTAATTAATAATAAATTATCATTAATATACTTATTTTATAAATATTAATCTTAAAAATTAATAAATAAAATATTAAATAAATTATTTATTTATAAAACTATAATTATTCTTAAAAAATTATTTTAAATATTTGATTTACTTTTTTAAATATGATATAAGATTTATGACGAAAATGCATGCGAAAGTAAAACGAGATGGTTTAATGGCAATTTTCAATGCGATTATATTGCGGTTACTGCTTCTCATCGTCTCCTAGATGGCTGAGCCAACTATTGCCAGAAATGGGGAAACAACTGCTTAGAGGTTTTTTAGTCATCCTTTGGTAGAGAAGAACAAGAATAAAATATGTAAAACAATTCTTTATTGAAATTGTTAAAGAGATCGACTACAAAGTATGAGCTTTAAGAATTAGGTTTTGGATCCTTGAATTAGGGTTCTTCCCTTTGTATTTATAGTTTTCGAATAAGAATATTTCCATATCTTTTATGGATAATTTATAGTTTCGAGTCTATCTATACAATTTGAATATTTTCATAATTCATCTAAGGTAATTGTCCTTATCTCTTAAGATTCGAATCGTATAAGGGGAATATTCGCTCTACCTTGGTTCGTGGCCTTGGCTTGGTTGTGCGTCCTTGGCTATGACCTTGGTTAACACATTCAACTAGGGAGTTTGTTTATTGTTTCCGGTCTAGCTAAGGCTAGACTCTAAGGGAATAAAATTACCCCCAACAGTTGCCCCCCACCCTTTATTTTCCACGTGTGGAATTTGAAGAGTAGATTCTTTCTCAAGAGATTTCGGTTTTTACCTTAGTTTAAGGATAAGCCTCATAAAATAAAATATGGTCGTAGCCATGGCCTTAAACGAGATCGCTGGTTCTTGTTGCTAGGGCTTCATCCTTGGTGAACCACCTTAGCGTTAGTGGACCGCATATGTCGATGAACTTTAGGGTCTGAACTCTATGGCATACTCTAGGCTTCTTGATTCTGGCCCATTATTGGTAAGGTTAGATAGACGGGAAATTGAGGAGCTTTTGTCACTTCTATCTTTTCGCCTACCCCTTCTTACGTCAGATTAAGACTTTCTCTCTTCAGAAACCATTGTTTCCCTTGCTCCTCCGGTAAGCTATTAACATATTTTCGGTGAGTTTTTTCTTTTGTCTTTCCTCAGCGATGATTCCGTTGGTGCGATTGAGAAACATTTCCAATTCTGACTTAGGGTTCCGCCATTGATCCTTTCTAAAGGTATCAGTGCATGCTCTAACTATTTTCCTTTTGGTTTACAGATCTCAAGTCGTTCCCGTCGTTCGTATCTCAAGCACTTCAACTTTCTCACTAAGGTAACATTTCTTTTAGCCCCTCTCTCTTGCTTGAGTCTCTTTTAGGGTTCGATAGGACTACTTTGAAAAATATCTTGTTAGAATGCCCCCCAAAGCCTCAGTAGATCTTTATCCGCCATCGGTTCTCAATCAAGAGGATCTAGAGAGGACTCGGGTCCTGTTCGCTCTCCCTCCAAGCTTGCCGCTCATGTACCCAGAGCCTCATCAAAGGGCCTATGACTGCGGACCCTCTGAAATTGCCATATATGAATTTTTCCTAGAGGTAGGCTTCCGCAGATCGTCGCACTCCTTTGGGTGGTGGTGGCCAATGAGCTGGGGATTTGTCCTAGCCAACTCTCTCCCTTGGCCTTCCGTACCCCGACATCCATCCAGGCTCTGTCAGAGTTGACCCCTTCCAGTGGGGGTAGATGAGGTTCTCTACACCTATTACTTCTTTTATTACAAGGGTGAGCCTCTAAGGTATCACCTCCACACTATAAAGGGTAGAGAGGCCTTGGTGGATGACAGACCTCATCCAGTACAAAGGGTTAAGGATGAGGCCTTGAGGGATCGCTGCTTCCTCCTCTTAGTAGGGAATTGCCCACGATTCCAACTTTACTGGCAATGTAAAGGTCTGTAGACTTGATATCGTTAATAATATCTTGATCTTGCTAACACTTTACTTTATTTCTGTTTTGCCATTGTGCAGAGGTAAAGACAAAAGCTCCTGAGGCAAGTAGGTTAGGCGTAGAGGCGATTCTAAGGGTCCTTAAAATTTTCTGGTAGTAGACTTCCTCGTTAGTGAACATAGCCTAGGGTACACCTCCATCTTTGGTAAGTCTTTTATGGTTCATCCTTGGTTAGTTTAATAGATTGTATTCTTCATTTCTCTTTGAATATCTCAGGTGTAGACATGAGCAAGAGAACCAAGAATGTGGCCTCCGCAGCACTTCAGAAGTACATAGCTGGTAATGCTAGGCTGGTGGACATGAAGTCCATCCCTGATGAGGTTGCCACCAAGGAGAGCAAGCCCCTAATGAAGAAGAGGAGTAGAACCCCAGCTGCCTCCCCTGCAACCAAGAATCTTCGCCTTGCTAATGAGGCTTCTAAGACTCCTACCTCCATAGAGGTCCCTGCTTCTCGGCAGGATGTCTTGGTTGACCGCTTCTTGGCCATTGACATGACTGGCATAATGGAAAAACAGGCTCACTCCGAGGAGGACATTTTCTCCAGGGCCATTGGGGCAAGTATACCCTAAGTCTTTCTCTGATATTCTTGGATGGTTGTCGACTTTAATCTTCCTTTCATATTCTAGTTGTTATCCATCTCAAGGATAGAGATGTAAGAACCCTGTAGGAGAAGGTGACCAAGGCCTGACAAGCCAGTGAAGATGTCCTGGCAGAGCTTTCAGTCGAGAAGAAAATGGTTGATGTTCTGCACAAGGAGTCGAAGGCTAAGGGTCGTGAGGTCAAGGAGCTTAGGGAGGACCTGAAGGCTGTAAGGAGGCGCTGATCAAGACCAAAGGAGAGGAGACCCGTCTGAATGCCTTGCAGGAGGCTAAGACTAAGGAGGTGGGCCAAGTTGTGGCCAAGGTGGATGTGACTGAGGGCATCGCTGAGGTGAAGGTCCGATGGGAAATGGCAAATGACTTTTTAACTGGTGCACATAAGGGCTGACTATTGACTAATTTTGATTTTGAAGTCTAAGAGGTGCTCCGTATGGATGCACTTATCAAAGGTGAGACCGCTCCTCCCACGGAGGTCACCTTGGTATTCTTGGCTTCTAATCACTCTGACTTCCCTAGCCTCAATGCCTCTCCTCCAACGAATCCCCCCCCCCCCGAGAAGAAGAATGAAGAAGAAGACGCCACCGTGACGTAAAGTTTTTTTCTCTTAATGCTTAGGCGTTGGCTTTTGCCAACGTCGTTGACTTGTAAGGGCCTCTTCGTGGGCATTTGAACTCTATGGGCCTTCGCGCCCCCAAATCCTTTCCCAGGTCGGACGGTGTTGGGAGTAATTTAAGTCATGGGAATTCCCAAATAAAGGTTTGAAGGTTCTTATCACAAATAAAGAAGGAAAACCTCAAAGAACAACAAAAAACGTTGTGTACAAAAAAGTACTCCAAAAAATAAGATGATCTTTGTTGATGACGTCATAGCCTTAAATTATGAGATTGATAATTATATCTTACTTTTGTGTAAGTTTTAAAGATCAACATCTTAAGTTTATGCTTCTAATTTTTAAATAGGTTGTTGGAGCCGCACACATACCGATATGGAGAACGATGTAGACATTACTTTTTTTTCTTAATATACATGAGTTTTACTGTGCTTTCAGTAGTTTAGTTTTTTTTTACTAAATCTAATGCATTTTATAAACTCTAAAGACACAATTCATTATCGTTTATGCAATATTAAAACAAAGAGAATGTCGACAACAAGATGCAAAAAAATGAAACTCGGCGAAAACATGGTTAATGATGAACAATAATGGTTCGGATTCTAAAGCACCATGTTTGTAATATGAAACCAAACTATGGTTGTGCATGACACGGACCAACAACTAGTTGTGTTTAAAAAATTGAGATAACATTTTTTTAATACACACATGAAATTGTATATATATGTGTGTGTATTCTAGTACTCATAATAGATATTTCAATCTCATAAAATTTTGCTTGAAAATTTAAATTACATTCGCGTACACTCAGATTAAAAAACTTAGTTTTAAACAAAATATCAAAGAGAAGCAAGTGGTTGTACCATTTCAACATGTCAATGTACTGTTGACAAGTAATACTATATCCGATCTATAATCCTCAAAAAAAAACTTCCACGCCTAAATGAGTTCAGTAAATTTGAATTGAACCGTGAAATCTCGATTTATAGAGACAAACGAGATTAACAAATGTGAAAATATCGCCTAGTGTTCCTGATCGAAATGGATTTGGAATGTCCACCTCTCATGTAGGCTCAAAAAGATAATTCACATCACGTGTCACACATGTCTAATTTGTCAATAGATGATAGAGATTCTAAAGCCACTTCACGGGCCACCTCTGCAGTGTGCACGTTAGTCTTCTCTCCCTTTAGCCTCACCTGCGCAATATAGCTGCTCCGGTATCTTTTTAACACGATAAGCCACCGTCGCTTCGTCACATTTGGGGTTTCTTCGTTTCTGTAAATTCCGATCGTAAATTAGCTTTTAGTTCATCGACCTTTTATTCCGGAAAAGACGAGATGATGGGCTCGGAGAATGCTAACGGTTTCGAGGAGACTATTCTCAATGCACCGAAGGAAGAGATGGAGAATCTCGTTCTAGGGGTTGATGGCGACGCAGCCGCCGGTGACGGTCATCTGATAAAAAGCGATGTCAGCGGCGGCGATTCATCGAACTCAGGGTATCGTAGCGACTTGTCAACACTTTCCGACGTGCGTGACCCGCTCTCGTCGCTTCCGACTGTCCTGACGCCGGCTGATTCTGATCCACTCGTTGCGCCATCCTCCTATAGCAATTTCCGCAGCATCGGGTCTAAGCCGAGCAACGGCGATAACTCCTACATTGAGCCTCCGTCTTATGCGGATGTTATTTTCAGCCCTTTTGATGATAACTCTGATTGCGAGATCAACGGCGCCGAGGATAGCAGCCGTCATAGTCAATCCTCAGATTCACTATCGAGATCTCCTTCTTCTTCTTCAAGCTCGGAATCTATCAAGATAACTGTATCGAACCCTCAGAAAGAGCAAGAGACTTCAAATTCCATTGTTTCTGGAGGAAGCACGTATATCACTTACCAAATTACAACCAGATCGAATCACCCTGAGTTCGGTCTATTGGAGTTCAGTGTACGAAGAAGGTTCAGAGATGTTGTCACATTGGCAGATCGATTGGCTGAGTCGTATAGAGGGTTCTGTATACCTCCGCGGCCAGACAAGAGTGTTGTAGAGAGCCAAGTGATGCAGAAACAAGAGTTTGTGGAACAGAGAAGAGTCGCATTAGAGAAATATTTGCGCAGGCTCAGTGCGCATCCTGTTATCAGGAACAGCGACGAGCTTAAAGTGTTTCTTCAGGTTCAAGGGAAATTTCCACTACCAATGAGCACTGATGTGGCCTCTAGAATGTTGGATGGCGCTGTGAAGCTTCCGCGTCAGCTGTTTGGTGAAGGCGGAGCCTCTGCAGTGCCAGTGCATGAGGTGGTTCAACCTGCCAGAGGTGGTAGGGATCTGCTGAGATTGTTCAAGGAGTTGAGACAGTCAGTTTCTAATGACTGGGTTGGATCAAAACCACCCGTTGTTGAAGAAGATAAAGAATTCTTGGAAAAGAAGGAGAAGATGTATGATCTTGAGCAACAAATTATTAATGCCTCACAGCAGGTAAAAATAGTCATCCTTGTTAGTTGAGTTATGCAATCATTATGTCAGTGTGTAGTATTCTGTTTGGAACAAACCCTTTGTGGATTGTTTTTGTAGGCAGAATCCCTTGTGAAGGCACAGCAAGACATTGGGGAAACCATGGGTGAACTGGGATTAGCTTTCATTAAGCTGACTAAGTTTGAGAATGAAGAAGCTGTTTTCAACGTCCAAAGAACTCGTGCTAGTGATATGAAGAACTTAGCCACTGCTGCTGTAAAAGCAAGCAGATTTTATAGGGAATTAAATTCACAGACTGTCAAACATTTGGTAAATATCTATTGAACTAAAGAAGTTGCCTCTTTACTGTGAATCACATGAACCAATTGCTTTCTTTTTACCTTATCCAAAAAAGTGATTGTATTGATTTATGCGAATGACATAAGGACTTCTGAAATCTCCTTATGGTAGCTTGTATCCTCGTTATTAAATAGCGAATTTGGAAAATTGTCTGCTTTTATATGGAGATTGCGCTGGACTTTTAGCTTCACCTTAGAGCTGTTCTTTAATTTGAATTGTGCCATGTCAGGACACACTCCATGAGTACCTTGGCATGATGATGGCTGTCCAAGGAGCATTTGCAGATAGATCTAGTGCTTTACTGACAGTGCAGACGCTTCTATCAGAGCTTTCTTCGCTGCAAGAAAGAGTCAAAAAGCTAGAGGCTGCATCATCTAAGGTATTTGGCGGTGACAAATCAAGGATCAGGAAAATAGAAGAGTTAAAAGAAACAATCAAGGTCACCGAGGACGCCAAAAGTGTTGCCATAAAAGAGTATGAACGGATCAAGGTACTGCATATCACAGCTTGTGCTGATATTATAGCAACAAGATATGAACTTTTGGATGCCCTTTGTGAATCTGTATCATTGCAGGAAAACAACCGTTCTGAGGTTGAGAGGTTGGACAGAGAAAGGCGTGCAGAATTCATGAACATGATGAAAGGTTTTGTTGTTAACCAGGTATGATTCTACTCTTGTAGGCAATTGAATGGTGACTGCTTTGAATGAAGAAGAAAGTGATAATTTTGATAGTAAAGAAGAGAGTCCAGAATATAAAAGAAAGAGTTGTGTACATGGGTTGTGGATGCAGGTTGGGTACGCAGAGAAAATCGGCAACGTCTGGGCAAAAGCCGCAGAAGAGACTAGCCAATATGATAGAGAGAAGCAGATCAGCTAACAAATTCGGCCGAACAAAAAAGAGTGTGATGTTCATTTTGGCATAAAACCAAATACCAATTCCATGTTTGATACAACAAAATCACATTGCTGTAATAAACTAATAATGGGTCTCCAAAAAGTGTAGTTTCTTGTTTTCTTCTCTTTCTATGTTGTTTATATATGATAGAGTTTGGTCAAACTTCCTCTATCTTTTTCTTAGTTTCTGTAAATTGGTTCTCCAGAAGCCATCTCTGATTTTGCATCTCCCTCCATACCACAAGAGATCAATCATCTGAGAGAAGCTAAAACATTGATTAAATAGTGCCACCTCCATCAAGCTCACTTCATAAACCGGCCGGTTTAGAAACAATGACACAGTCACACAGATGCCGCGGAGGCGTAGCGAAAGTGAAGAGTCCACCCACCAAGAAAAAAAGACAGCAAAAATCCAGAGAAATTACACGCCACTGCCATTGGCGTCTGTCTTGAGGGGTATTTTCGTCATTTCATACAAGTTTCTATCCAATCCAGTCTTGCTTGGAACTCTCTTCGTCTTCGATTCCTTGCTTTCCCCGTCGATCTCGCTGTGACTATTAGAGAAAGCTCTCTACTGATTCACACCGCTGTTTCCATTAATGGCGGAGAACGGTGAAGAGAAGTTACTTGCTGTGGCCCGTCACATAGCCAAAACGCTTGGCCATAACGAATCCATGGCCGATGATATCTTACAGATCTTCTCCAACTTCGACGGCAGATTTTCCCGTGAGAAGCTCTCCGAAGGTCAACCTGGGGAAGATGGATCGGGAGTTGCTGTCCTCGAGCGAGCTCTGAACTCGCTAGATGGTCAGATCTCTCGCTTTGTTGCTGCCGATCAGCCAATCTGGGCTGATCCTGCTGATTCTGCTGCTTTCCTCGATACCATCGATGAGCTTGTGACTATCACAAGGGAGTGGAGCCCCATGGCTTCCGATAAGCAAATCGGCGTCTGCATCGCACGCGCCGACGACATGATGCAGCAGGCTATGTTCCGCATCGAGGAGGAGTTCAGGTCGCTTATGGAGCTCGGCGCCGAGTCCTTCGGCCTAAATCCGCAAGGAGACGCTGCTGCGATGAACCATCGTTTCGACTCTGACGAAGAGGATGACTACGACAGAGACTTCCAGAACGGTGACGATACTCAGATCCCAGTGGCACAGCCGCTCACGGACTACGATCTAATCATCGACGCCCTCCCGTCGGCGACAATCAACGATCTGCACGAGATGGCCAAGCGAATGCTCGGAGCTGGATTTGGTAAGGCGTGTTCTCACGTTTATAGCGCTTGCAGGAGGGAATTTCTTGAAGAAAGCATGTCGAGGTTAGGGTTACAGAAGCTGAGCATTGAAGAAGTTCATAAAATGCCATGGCAGGAGCTAGAGGATGAGATAGACCGGTGGATTAAAGGAGCCAACGTCGCTCTCCGAATCCTCTTTCCGAGCGAACGCCGTCTCTGCGACCGTGTTTTCTTCGGTTTCTCTTCAGCTGCTGATCTCTCATTCATGGAGGTATGTCGCGGCTCTACCATTCAACTCCTTAATTTCGCTGATGCAATTGCCATAGGAAGCCGTTCGCCTGAGAGATTGTTCAAAGTGCTCGACGTATTCGAGACTATGAGGGATTTGATGCCGGAGTTCGAATCTGTGTTCTCAGACCAGTTTTGCTTAGTTCTTAGGAATGAAGCTGTGACTATTTGGAAACGTTTGGGAGAAGCAATAAGAGGTATATTCATGGAGCTTGAGAATCTGATCCGGCGAGACCCAGCAAAAGCTGCAGTTCCAGGCGGTGGTCTCCACCCAATCACTCGCTATGTGATGAATTATCTCCGCGCCGCCTGCAGATCACGGCAAACGCTGGAGCAGGTGTTTGAAGAAAGTAATGGGGTGCCATCTAAAGATTCAACTCTGTTGACTGTGCAAATGTCTTGGATCATGGAGCTTTTAGAGAGTAACCTGGAAGTAAAATCCAAGGTGTACAAAGATCCAGCGTTGTGCTCTGTGTTTCTGGTGAACAACGGGCGATACATTTTTCAAAAGGTTAAAGATGGTGATTTAGGATTGCTCTTAGGAGAGGACTGGATCAGGAAACACAACGCCAAAGTAAGACAATACCAATTAAATTATCAGAGAAGCTCATGGAATAAGTTGCTGGGGTTGCTGAAAGTGGACAATACAACGGCAGGCGTGAATGGGTTAGGGAAAACCATGAAGGAGAAGCTGAAGCAGTTTAATACGCAGTTTGATGAGATTTGTAAAACGCACTCGACGTGGGTTGTGTTTGACGAGCAGCTGAGAGAAGAGCTGAGAGCGTCACTGGGGAGGCTGTTGTTACCGGCATACGGGCACTTTATTGGAAGATTTCAGAACCTTGGAGACGTAGGGAAAAATGCGGATAGGTACATCAAGTATGGAGTTGAGGACATAGAGTCGCGTATCAACGAGCTGTTCAAAGGGACGACGACCTCAAAAAAATGAAGAAGGGGTAACAACATGAAATAATTCCCACTTGTGAGATGTTTGTAACGAACCACCTGCTATTGATCAACACCGAAGTCTTGCTGGGTGGTGCATTTGTAAAATGTATCGTTTTGGACAGTTAGCTGAGCTCTGTTGTGTTATGTTGTATTGTACTAAATCAGGTTTTGTTGTTTGTAAAAATAATGAAACAATCGTAAAAGATTATTTCTTCTTTAGATGCTTGTGATAATCCCTTCATCACAGTTACAGTGCATGCCGATCAACACGTTCTTGGGCTCGTCTCTTAGCACGTGAAGCAACTGTCTATAACATCAAAGTTGGGTCCAAAGTCTCAGATACAATGTGCAGACCTCTACTTCAATGAGATACTAAAAGACAGAGAGATCAGACTTACCGAAACTAAAGAACATAATTGGTTGGTCTTTTTTTAATTCTTGAGATAAAATAAAAAAAAAACAAAACTGAGCAGAGAACCAAAAGAGACAAAAGTGAGTCTAGGAAATATAAAGACGTCTACAAAAGCATAACAGACAACTGAAAAATCACAAATTTAAGCAGCTTGTTGACCGGCAAGCCTCTTCCTGGCTTCCTCAATGATGGTGAGCTTAATACCCTTTCCTTTAGGTAGAGACACCCACGGCTTGGTACCTTTGCCAATGGTGAACACATTCCCCAACCTAGTCGCAAACTCATGTCCTGTAGCATCTTGGATGTGGATTGTCTCGAAGCTTCCCTTATGCTTCTCACGGTTTTTGATCACACCAACACGCCCTCTGTTTCTCCCTCCTGTCACCATCACAACATTTCCAACATCGAACTTGATGAACTCTACAATCTTGTTCTCCTCCAGGTCGAGCTTAATGGTGTCATTAGGCTTGATGAGTGGGTCTGGGTAACGGATTGTGCGACCATCGTATGTGTTCAGGTACGGAATGCCCTTCTGCCCAAACTGGATAGATCGGACCTTGCAAAGCTTAAACTGTGGGTACAGAGAGAAGAAACGAACAAATATTGTTACAACACAAAGCCAAGTATTATTGTAAGGAAAACACAAAACAACGACAAGAAGAAGAAGAGAGCAAACCTTTGCTTCCTCATCCCTGATGGAGTGGAGACGGAAACGACCCTTGGTATCATAGAGAAGACGGAAGTTCTCATTAGTCTTAGGGATAGACACAACATCCATGAAACCAGCAGGGTAAGTCTTGTCAGTCCTGACTTTCCCATCAACCTGGATGTGCCTTTGCATCAAGATAGAAATCACTTCACGGTAGGTAAGAGCATACTTCAACCTGTTCCTGATGATAAGAACAAGGGGAAGGCACTCTCTAGACTTATGGGGTCCAGAAGATGGCTTTGGGGCCTGTGTTGAACCAATACATTTGAGAATCATCATTCATTCAACACAATGACAAAAGCGAAGCATACATTGAATCAAAACTGAGAAAAGAAGAAAGCAGAAGAGAACATACAAATGCACCACCTAGTTTGTCAAGCATCCAATGCTTAGGGGCATTAAGCCTCTTCAAATGCTTCTTTAAACCTCTCGCCTGTACATAATCAATAACCAAACAAATGTTAGAAAAAAGACATTGCTAATTCTAGATAATGATTTCATCGTGAAACTAGAGAAGCAACACATCTGAGATCTAACGAAGTGAGATCTAAGGACAATCAGTTTAATGTAAGTTTGAATAATCAATGTATAACATATTTTCGAAATCAACAGGATTTCACTGAAGCTTAACTTAAACTCATTAACGAAGTCACTAACACGAAATCCACAGAATCGAGAATAAAGCTCAGAAACTATAAAGATGTAAATAATCACTGTAATATGAACACAGAGAGTGAGTGAGTGAGAGAGAGGAAGACGAACCATGGTTGGAGTAGGCAAGCGTAGCTCCGATCTGAAGGAACGGCTTCTGTTGTTATCTCCTTAGATTAGCGCCGAAAGAGTAAAACCCTAATCGCCATTAAATACGCTCTTCCATCTCGCCAAGACGATGCTAGGATCTTATGGGCTCTTAAGGAAACGGCCCATTTCTATATATCTAACTATGTTCATTTTGATTGGGCCTTTTAATTGGACCTACTTATCCATATTTTGTGAAAAAACAAAAAAAAAATTCACCAAAAAAACAAATATTTCCTTTTTTTTTTTACTTCTAAATGACTTTTATTAATATATCGAAGTACAAATAGAGATACAAAGTCAAATACAAAGCAACGAAATACAAATTATTACATAAGCAGATATATGCGCCATATGCTGAAGACAATTCATTCGAAGGATCCGTCTTACTCTGATACGATAGGCATGCCATATTGACATTCTTTTCTTTTCCCAAACCGTACAGTAAAAATCCATTGCATCCGGAACATGCTTTGAACAGTCAACATGGTACCAATTAGTCCGTATCCATGTCTTTGGTAATAATGTAGGCTCTGTAATACTCCACCAATGACTCCGAGAAATTGAAATTATAGTATTTTGTGACTCCCATCCAAACTTATACGGTGGTACTCTCTGTTTCCATGGTGGCTTCCGCATCGGCCGATTCCCAGGCAAAACTATTAACACTTGCTCCGAGAAAGTAACAGAAACATCATCAGATTCATAATCCATTTCTGATGGATTATAATTGCCGTTTGAAACCGGAAAGCCGCCGACCAAAGTCGGAAATACACCGACCAAAGCCGGAAAAACAACGCCGATGCACGCAAAGAAGAACCACTGCGATACTTCTAACGGAAAGCACTCCAAAACAGGAGAAAACACTCGAAACCACCAAATCAGAACAAGAGGAGCAAGCACCATACCGAATCCACGATGCATTATCACCATCTTCATTGACTCCCAACAGTTACACCTTTCTGCAACCGAATCGAAAGGTCCGAAGACAGTGGTCACGATCACGAAGACAAAAGGTCTCCCTCCAATGGTTCCTACGAAGTTGAAATTGTCCGCACAGATGAATGCCACAACTAAACCAATCCATTGCCCAACCTGACATCCAACCGTCATCTTCAACGTATGACCCATCCGAACCAATCTCTGATGATATCCCCCAAATATAGATCGAAACAATCCAACGGTAAGGATCAGCGACTTTAACGTCGTGATAATCATCAACGACAAACTCATCTCGTCTCGCCGTCGGATACTACAACCGCTCTTCTCACGAAGAGTCATGGAGTCGCCACCAGAAAAGCACCGTGTGAGAGATGAAGATTTTGCCGGTGGAATTAACAGCGGCAAGCAGTTTACGAATTCGTTCGTTCCACTTGTCTTCGTCGCCATCAACGGGTGTGACTCTGCGTATTGAATTTATAATTTTTCAGTAAAAATAAAACAAATATTTCTTAAACTGTAATTTTCAAAAAGTACCGCAAAAGAAAAGGGAATCAATATTATAAAAGTTTTTGAAACACCTCTCTTGGTGTTGACAAATCAAATTTTTATGCTCTAATATAACATCACCTCATCAAAAAAAGTCAATCAAAATAAAACAATAATTCTCTCTTTCCCTTCTTTTGAATCAATTTTCTCATGAATCGATTTTCTGAGATTGAAAATTGTCTGTATGAAACCCACTGCGACATTTAGCCAAGTAAATGGCTCGCGGTTGTGCTTTTTTCCGAGCGGTGTCCATCATATTGGCAACCTTCTTCTCCGATCTTCTCGCTTCATGCCACATCTTGAACCACATCCGGTATGTCACAACAGCCTAGCTTGGGAGACAACAAATGCATAGAACCAGAGACAAATCTGACAGTTCATTTCTTGGACAGAGACTTATTCCCGAACGGAGCTTACGGTGATCTATGGCTGGAGAAAGATGTAAGAGCAGAGTGTGAGAAAAAGCGTTATTTCGTTCTACATAACAATTGGATCAGTGGGAGATTAAATAAATTGGAACGCCAAATGATGAAAGGTCTCTGGGAATATGACGCATCAATGAGAATGTGCGTGTAAATATAAAAAGGTTTATACGTTAAAATGGATCTTAGTTTATGGAATATACTTATACTAATTGTATTGTTTTATGATATAGTTTTTAGGAATATGAACAATGTAAACTGCAAAATTATTGTTGGCAGAGATGAAAGAAATATACCCTTCTGAATATCAAATTATGTGATGAGAATAGAATAAGATCCTACGCGGGTAAACTATGTGAAAATACAGTTATAATATTAAGAAAACGAATTGATAATTGATGTAATAAAGATTCCTAAATAAAAAATTTTGCGTAATCAGAAATTCTGAGAAACACACTCTCTAGGTAAGTTATAGAAGTTTAAAAATAGTTTTCAAATTTATATAACGTAAATTAATACAGTTTTATGAATAGATAAACACATTTTTAAAACTATTTAACTGTAAATTTCAATGTTTTGCATCATTTACTATTTTTAAAATTTCATATTAATTTTTAAAACAAAGTAAACATATAATAAAACCAAGTGTAGAATATAAAATTATAAGAAAACTAAAAAAGTAAATAAAATAATAATAACTTTTTTCTTTTTATTGCTTTACCTTTTTTAAGGACTAAGTGATTAAAAGAAAATTTTCTATAAAATTGACACATGTCATAACCTAGATTAACGATCCCACATGTCGAAATCTATCTTATTAAAACAGAGACACTTTTTTATCTACCTAAAAAAACTCTATTTGGACCCAACTTATATATGTCATATATATCATATTTTCTCTTTATGAATCAAACATATACTGCTGTATTCCTAAAATTATCTTATAACTATTAGAATTTATATATGCCGTATTTTAATAGATTTATTTTATAACTATTAGAATTTATATATGCCGTATAACTATTAGGAAATATGTAATACATCTTATAACTTATAGATTTATCTACATGTTTATAGTCGTATGTCCTACACATATAACTTGATGTTTCTATCTTAAAGTTATGACAAGATGAAAAAACTTATATGTTATATATCGACCATGCCATATACTCTTTTTTCTAAGTAAATATTAGAAAAATCATATTTGTGATCGTAATGGTTAGATACCCATCACGCCATATTCATATATTTACTTTTTGGTTATGTAAAAGTAATTAATACATGCTCGAGTACCAATATATAATTATAATGGCTGACATGTCTTTCTGTATCACAATTACGCATGATCTACATGTATAAAACTATAATCATATTAATGGACCATGACTCCGAAGCTTCTTTTTATAATTTATAAAACAGTTATAAAGCATATTCTTTTTGTTACACTCACATAGATTTACTTTAAAGAGAAAATATTAATTACTTTTATAATAGATTGATTTGTAGGCAGATTTACACCTACAAAAAGTTTAACAACCGGCTACAAGTAATTCTATATACAATTAAATTTTTATCTACTTAAGCTGAAATATTCAAATCTATTCTGATGTGTAAAATTTCAAAATAGATTGTGTTGTTATTAAACGCAATATAAAAAAATTACAAATTTCTATAGATAAGAA
>OVAN01010521.1:0-15382 GCA_900406275.1 Anastatica hierochuntica | reverse complement strand
GCTTGGTCCTGGCGCCAATTGGCGCCAAGAAGGACCCCGGTCTCGGTTCCAATTAACGTCTAGATCGGCTTTCAGTTCAGTCGTTAATCGCTTCCCAGACTCATTCGTAGGTTTGGCGTCAATCGGCGTTTAGACATTTCTTCGAAACGATGCGGTTCTCCGATGGTCACGGAGGTTTCGTATCGTTCTGAAGTTCGTATTGCGAGGTCTTCCGAGAGTTATTCATAAATTATGGATGTTAACTTTAGCATTCGGGCTCTTTAGTTGTCTGGGGAAGGATAGACTTCGTTGAACGATAGTTAAATCTAGACGATGACCATTCAAGACGAAGTTAAGTCTAGAAGACGTTAAGTCTTGATGACGATAAGTCTAGACGATAGTAAGTCTAGAAGACATTAAGTCTAGACGGCGGTGATTCTAGACGTTGGTCGTGTTTCCGAGTAAGTCCGATTAGAGATGCGATCTTGGACGTTGATTTCGAGATGACCATTTTTGACACCAACAGTTAGCCCCCAGTCCGCAAATTTTAGGTATAATTCTTGCGGGCGAGTGATATGTGATGTGTGTTTAATCGANCGATCTTGGACGTTGATTTCGAGATGACCATTTTTGACACCAACAATCTTCACGTCAAACCACAATGATAAACCTCAACTTAATCATCTTCTCAACAATCAACTTAAATCACTAACTCAGCTATCATCCATGTCATATAAACAATCACCGTCCTAAACCAGATCTAGAGGTTGTGATATAGCCCCTAGTCCCATGAACATATATTCTTTTAATTCATGAGCTCGACGGTGGATACCCCTAGTCAGCTTCAGCTCGTCCGCCTTCCACTTTACTCTCCATTTAATCATCATTAATTCTCCACTTTATCATAGGAATGATCATGGTTATGGTTACTACAGTTAAAGTTAATTAATTACCGATTACAGTTAGAAAAATGTTTAACCTTTACCTTAACCATTTAATATACGGTTAAAACGTTTACGGCTAAATACGATTACAGTTAAACGGTTACAGTTTGATACGGTTACGATTATCTAGTAATTAAGATACGTTAATAATTTTAATTTTTATTTTATTTAAAAATAATTTTAGTTTTTATTTTATTTAAAAATATTTTAATAATATAATTAGCTAACTTAATAATAATTATATTTTTTATATGTTTTGAAAATGTTAAAACCAAGAAACTTTTTAATTTGGAGTAAACAATTTTTACCTTTTTATATTTATTACTGTCCAATAGTGACAAATTATTCAATTATGTATATATTTAATTACAAATAATTTTGGTGAATATCTAAATTGAAACTTTATTTAAACTACATAGAGTAAAATATTAATAATTTATTAACAAAAAAATTATCCACTATCTTCGGATCTCGTTGTAAACATATCACTATCAATATCTTTTAAATGAATAAAGTTGAATTTTGATTGCCTTTTATAGGATGAATAAATATATTATGTATATCCTAATGCTAATGAAAGTGATAACCAAACTATGAACTATGAAATTGGTATCGATCAATTTTTGTCGATGCATAAGGTTCTTGCATATTGTTATTAATAGAATCCACGTAAAATATGTGTATATATATATATATAATTCTTTTTAAAAAACGGTTACGGTTAATAAACGGTTACGATTAAAAATTCCGTTTAACCATAACTAATATATTTTTACGGTTGGCGGTTACGGTTGTAACCGTTTCATATGGTTACGGTTTGAACACGTAAAGGTTACGGTTCGAAATACGGTTATGGTTAGTTTTTGGCCATGTCTACTTTATCACAGTACTTTTGTACCCAATACTAACACTTTGGACTGAGCATTCGACCCAAACATCATTTGCCGCGAGTTTCTAATTATCCCACCGGAACCACGGGTAGTCCATGCTCACAACCATGAAAAATCATGCAGTAAACTGGATGGGTGACCATCCAACAGAGAACAATTCCACCAATTCATTATGTTACCCTAATCCTTCTTTGTCCTACACATACGTTCTCAATAAGACAAGGTTCATCTATCCTATGCTTCGCTTAGCGACCAAAAATATATTTCATACTTTAGCTGTATAATAGCTCAATCCTAATACATATCAAATATTTGTGCTAAGACATATAGCTTAGCACTGCTCCTGTTTAACTCTAGACTAACAAACCGAAAAGAAAGTTCGTCTCAGTGAAGGTTGCATATATCCTTACCTTGGCCACAGACGGGCGAACATACCTCATCCACAGCTTTTTAATGGTGGACAGATTCGCTGCATTGACTACTATGACACGCTTCTCCTCTCATATAAATCTGAAACTGGTTTTCCTTACACCAATGAGTTTATATGAGATCCTACAACAATCATGAAAAAATCAACGTAAAAAAACTTGTAAACGATCCAAACCTGGTTTGCACCAAAACATAATAAATATGGAAATCTTGCATGTTCGTAGTCGCTCAGAGACAAGAGTATAAATTCGAAACTAATCGCTAACATTATGATCCGAAAGATCAGAAACAAGCCTTAGACGTCATCTAACTGCAACTCCAATTTCATCCCGATCAAACACCATTTGAATAGCCACTGTCCTATTCTTCCTGACAGGTCGCAGATCCGCTCTGTATAGATACAACTTTCAGTAGAGAACTCCAGACGATAAACCAACTTCACAGAGATTTATATCAAGAGAAGGAGTACTTTATGTAGAAATTCCAGATCGATCCACGATGTTTTGATCTGCCGTTCTTCTACACTCCCACATCGTATCAAAACTATCTTTGGAGCAGACTGCAGAACTTCCTTCGCGGTGATGGACGGAAGCTCTGCATGGTGGGATTTGGCAAGGGCTTCGTCTTCTCTATGGCTGCCTCTCTCTTTGGTCGAGCACTCCCTTAAATAGAGGATGAGAATTTAAGGTTTTCCTCCTTGTTAGACTTGAACTGCATGGTCTTTCTTAGAAATTTCAACTATCCAAATTTCCACGAGCCATGATGTTAGGGGTTTTTTGATGTCTCTCATATAAACTTTTCCATAAGATGTTTTTGTTTGTCGACCGAAACCATAAAATTAGTGAAGACATTGGCATGTTTTAATACACACACATACATATAGTTTTGATGAACATGTTTCAATAGGCCAAAAAATATTGGTGTTGTTCGTTTGTTCATCCAAACACTACATCTAGATGCATATGTCGGGTGATGTTCGTTTGCTGCAAATTATAAACATGATCTGCATGAAGTAATCGGATGCAAATCAAAACCCATCCAAAAAATTTAGATATTTTGTAAAAATCGTAAAAGCCGTTAAAACCAGAAAATCCGTAAAAACCGAAAAAACCGTAAAACCTGTAAATACCGCAAAATGCAAAAACCGCAAAATCCGAAAACGCGCCAAAACCGCATAAACCGACAAAACCATAAAAACGGAAAATACGTAATAACCATAAGAACCTTCAAAACCACAAAATACACAAAAAACCCGCCAAAACCGCAAATCCGTAAAAATTGTAAGAGCCATCAAAACCGTAAAATCCGTAAAAAACCGCCAAAATCGCTACGTAAAAAACCGCAAAATCTGTAAAAACCATAAAACCGCAAAATTTGTAAAAGTCATAAAATCGTAAAAATCGTAAAACCCGCGAAAACGTAAAAACCACAAAACCGTAAAAACCGCAAAAAAGCAAAAACCGAAAAAACTGCCAAAAAGCGAAAACCACCGTAAAAACCGCAATTCCTTAAAAACTGCCAAAACCGCAAAATCTACAAAAAAAAATTAAAAACCGTAAAACACCGTAAAAACCGCAAAACCGTATTAATCGCTAAAACGAAACATTCGCAAAACTATAAAATCCGTAAAAACCATAAAAGTACAAAAAATGCCAAAACCGAAAAAATCGAAAAAAATACTTATTTAAGAAAGAGATAAAATTATTTCATAATTTTTTTTATAAAAATTATAGTTTGATGTATCTGGATGCTATTGCAAATGCACAAACGAACGAATTTATGTTCAAATGTTGCATTTAGATGCAAAATCCAAATGCAAAAACGAACATCATCCAGTTGCAGCATTCAAATGCAGCATCCGGATGGTGCATCCAGATACACAAACGAACAAGACCATAGTGGATAAATTTTGTTAGACAAATAATTGAAGGTACATAAATTTAGTATCGCTTTGCAAACATAGATCTTTGGGATCTTTTTACCGATAAAAATTATAGAATGAATGAAAGCTCCATGAATAACAAAAAAGAAAAAACCCTGTAAATATGAAAATGAAAAGAAACAGAATGAAGTAGAGGATTAGGAGGGTGGATGATTAAAAAAAACAGTTAATGTGTGAGGGATGTTGACAAGGCAAAAACAAGAGCCTGATCTGATGGGTTTGTTATGTTTCTATGGACGTGACTTGTCTCTCCCTCTTCGCCATTCACTATTTCCCTTCCAATTCCTTTTGGAGATCAGAGGATTCTCCAAATCCAAATGTCTATTTAACCTGTCGCTAGTTTTAACTATTTTAACTAGGTACGTGCCTTTATTAACTCTTATACAAATATTATTAATATAATAATTAAATTTTAAATATTTTTAAAAAAAATTTGGACCAACTAAAAGCAAACACATTTAAGAAATTCACTAAGAACCTTCTCTAAAATCTCTCTTCCAAAAATCGTTTCTTATCAAAGCTTCCTCTCTCTTTTACTTTATTAATTTATATCTATATTTAATTGTTAAGAGACTCACTTAAGAGCCGGCAATAATCATGGTCTGATCTCTTGCACTACTTAGTGTCACGAGGATCGGCTCAATATTATTATAAGTCCCCGAGCAAAAAAAAGTTTCGGTTTAAAATTTAAAATTTTTAATAATATTAGTAAATAAATATTTAAAAAATATTTTTGTGTAACTTTTATTTATAAAATTTGTTATAAAACTAAAAAATGTATGTATTAAATTTTTGACCCTTTCAAATAATAAAAAATATAATTTCTTTAAGTTTAAAAAAAATTAAAACAATTTGGACTTCTTAATTATTGGAACATCCGGCGAGATCCAAAACAGTCGCATCAAGTGTCCCTTTATAAATCGGCCCTAGTGTCACTCGTGTTATAACTTAATATAAATCAAAATCTTGATAATAATCCTCATGTTTCCTTCAGCACGTCTGGGATCTTTATAAGGACCAAGCAGGACATGACATGTTTCCTTCTAATGCACTTTACACTAATATGGCTTACTTTTTTTGGCGAAACCCGATGCAGAGTCGGGATAGGGATCGTCCAGATCTTTTCCCCTGGATAATTTGGTTACTCTGGAAAGCGCGAAATAAGAAAGTTTTCCAAAGAGTAGATTTGGATGCGGCGGAATTATTCGGTTCGGCAGGGACAGATGCCATAGCTTGGAACGACGCACAAATGGTTGTCTCCTCGGAGGAGGATAGTTTCTGTGGAGAACTAACCACACCGGATGGTTTACTTTGCCGAATAGACGGATCGTGGAAACAATCGGATCCTACTTCAGGACTAGGATGGATATGCACCAATAACGGTGGAGAGGTTATTCTGTTGGGGGCGAAATGCCAGCGACGGAGTCTCACACCACTACATGCAGAGTTTGAAGCTCTGGTATGGGCGATGACAGAACTGCACAATCGCAGGATAGATTGCCATCTCTTCCAGACGGATAGCGCGGAGCTCATTAATATCATTCAACATCCGGAAGATTGGCCAGCCTTCCATACACATGTCCAAGATTACCAGCATCTATGTAGCTTCTTTATGGAGTTCTCTTTGACGCATGTTCCGCGGTTAGCAAACAAGCAAGCAGATGATCTGGCACGACGATCCCGTACCTTATTAACTGATTTCATTTTTGTAGACACAAACCCTTCGTCTTGGCTCCCCACTTCGGGAGTTATAGTCTAATTTTTAATGTGTGGTTGACAAAAAAAAATCTTCATGTTAAGACTGGCATAATGGTAATATATGCACTCTTCAAAATTAGATATATTAGGCATATATGGTAAATACTTCACGGAAAGAAATATACACAATTTTAAGTTTTCATATGTAATTTTAACTTTTGAACTTTGGAACCTAAGCCATCGGCGGATCTACCTCTGGGAAGAACAAAAATGAGTTATATATATATATATATATATACCCGCATGATGTGCAGGTTAAAATAAAAAAATTTATAGCTCAAATTAATAACCCGCATAATTGTGTAAAATATATATATAGATTTTAGATTACAAATTTCGTATTAAGTAAAACTATTAGATTAAATAAATATCTATTTTATTAAAAGGTTAGACATAGACCTTTTCATGTGTGATTTTTTAAAGTGACATATTTTAAAATTTTTATTAAATGTATCTAATAAATTAAAATAACTCTAATTACTCATTTACATATTCCAACAAACATATTAGAATATTCTAATATTCTTTTCACTTAATCACTATCAAAATTGTAAATCAACACAATTTAAAATCATCAATTTTTCAGCAATTTAAAATAAATCCATAACTTTTAAAATAAATATATTACAATATTATTATTTTCTAAATAAAAGTTGTTACAAAAATTCAAAAAAAATTATAAAGTGATAAAATTTAGAAAAATCTATAGGAATTTATAAATAATTTATATAAATTATAAAAATTTAAGTTTAGTCATCTAATATTTTTTTTAAATACTTTAACGGGTTTTATTTCACGATATTTCGGGTATTGGATATTATCCGAACTGAGCCCATACGAGTATCCGAGGACATCTGAAAGTTCGAAAATCTCAAATCTAAATCGAACCCAAAATTCGATATAACTGAAAATTCTAAAAATTTTAAATCTGAACCCAAATTCGAAACTCGAAATAACCGAAAATTATAAACCTGATACTCGAAAAATCTAAACATGATTAATAATATATAAAATTATTAAAAAAACTCACGCGGTTGCACGGGTCAAAACTCTAATTCGTTTTTAAAAGTCTATCATGTGAGCTTTAATTATTTTTATATGTTTATGAATTCTTTTATGATAAATCTAGTGCCAAAAATCAACTTTTTATATAACATAAAAAACTATTATGAAAAGATATGTTGCATTATTATTTTGCTAATATTATACATTATAAATATTACATAGATTATATAAATACATACATATATATATATATAATAGATAGTTGTTAATTTAAATATAAAATTATAATCCACATATATAACCCACATAATTAGCGATCTAGATCTAAACATGCATTTTGTAATCTAAAATCTGCATTTTATAAACACAGCTAAAAAAGTTTGAATTAATTTAAAAATCTAACAATCACTCTAAGTAAAAGGTAAACTGAATACTATTGTTTTGCTACATCTAAATGATTTAAAAAGATTTTAAAAATTTTAATCTAAAATATAAATATTGCGGTGAATATATTCCATTAAATATTTTTTGTGATTGAATTTCCCTTTTTGATGTGGTTAATTTTTTGTTTCATAAGAAAATTTCATATTTAACAATAAAATTTTCAAAATTGGAAAATTCAATTATACACATTTGTAAAATTTAAACATATGACACAAATCATAATCTAATCAATCAAATGACACATGTCATAAATTCATAAGTTATAATTTTTTTATAAATACTGCGTTCACATCTTACGTTCGTTTTTACAAAATAAGATATATAAAATAATAATAAAAAACATATACAATATAAACCCATGAATATATATATATATATATATATATATATTCTTTAAAAATTGAGCAAAATGAATAGAAACTAATATCTATTTCATATTACTTAGAATCCCAAAAGATGATTCACCACTTATTATTCGCGATGATAGCTTTTTCATATGTCAAGCTTTGGAAGATCAAAGGGAAATTCTTCTCTCCATTCTGAAATCATACGAGGAAGTCAGAGGGTCAAATGATCAATCCGGCTAAATCGACAATCACGTTTGGAGCTAAGGTGGATGTTGCAGTCAAACTTCGCATTAAACAAATAATAAACATTCACAATGAAGGTGGAATTGACTCATTCTTGGGTCTCCCGGAGTGTTTTAGTGGTTCAAAAATTCAGATGTTGAACTACATTCATGAAAAGCTCAAATCTTGTCTATCGGGTTGGTTTGTAAAGACTATCTCCTGGTGAGAAAGAGACTCTCTTAAAGTCAATGGTCCTATCGATGCCGATTTTTGCGATGTCATGTTTTCGTCTTCCGAAAACCACATGCGAAAACATCACTATTGCCATTTCGAGTTTCTGGTGGAACTCATCGGAAGACAGACGAAAAATGCATTGGATTAATTGGAGCAAAATGTGTCTTCCAAAACTGCTAGAGGCATGGGTTTCAGGGATATAGAACTGTTTAACCACACCCTTCTAGCAAAGCAAATCTGGAGAGCTCTAAATGAACCAGAATGTCTCCTCGCTTAGGTGTTAAAGAGCTGCTATTATGACTCCACAAATGTCTTATCCACTGGGATTGGCAACAAACCCTCATTTTGCATGGCAGAGTCTTCTCCATGGCCGTGAATTGCTAGTTAAAGGTTTACACAGAATGGTAAGACAGTTCGAGTTTGGTTAGACCTTTGGCCTTTTGGTGGTTCTATGCGTCGAATCTTAATTAAGCCAATGATTATTGACCTTAACTTGAAAGTTTGTGACTTGCTCATACCCAACTTAAACCTGTGGAACACATAAAAATTGCATGAACTCTTTTTCGCTGAAGATATTCGTCGTATTTTGCAAATGAATCCATCGTTACATTCACGATTATTAGATATGGCTACACAACAAGACTGAGACTTACTCAGTCAAATATGGAATCTGCTCAATAATAGGATTCAGAATTCAGAGCTGTTTTGTGAGGCTGAAGCTTAACCCTCTCTTAATCCATTAAAGAATAGTGCATGGAAAATCCAAAAACCTCTAAAGATCAAGATATTTCTTTGGAAGTCTCTAAGTGGAGCTTTTGCTATAGCGGAAGCTCTGAATCACCGTGCGATCAAGTTTGATAATCGATGTTAAATTTGCGGAGCTGGGGATGAAACTGTGAACATGTGTTATTTGTTTTTCCAAAAGCACGACAAACTTGGAGGCTCAGCTCCTTTCCTCTGCCAGAACAAGGCTTTCACTCTCACTCAAAACTACTATGTTCATATGGAGATCCGTTTTCTATTCCCCTACATCTTATGAATCCAACGGAAAAATCGCAACAAACTTTCATTTGAGAGTATATAATTCTCAACTTAAGAAATTGTTCATAAGATTAATGAAGATGCTTTGGAATGGTTCACAGCTCTGGAGAACGCATCAATACCTAATCACTCTCTGGAGACCTTGCAACGTTTAAGAAGTCGGTCTGGTCTCCTCCTAAGGTAAACATGTTAAAGTGCAACATTGATTGCTCCTGGTCTAAAAAGAAAAGAATTTGGGGAAGCTCTTGGATCCTATGAAATAATTTGGGCGTTGTGCTTTTACATAGCTGTATATGCTTTAGTTTCATTGACTCGCTTGTTGATGCAAAACACAAAAGCTTTTTGTGGGTTATCGAATGTATGAAGAGTCATCATATGAATCACGTTCTCTTCGCGATTGACGCTAAGGAATTGGTGGGAGGAATTAATCGACCGCCGGACTGGCCAGCTTTTAGGAGTCATGGAATGGAGCTGCTCCTTGCCTTACAAGATATTTTGAGATGGAAGGTTGTTACGACGACGGAGAACTCCAATTGATGTGCTCATTTCATTGTTCAAAGTGTCATTGCAGAGGATCGATGGAGATCGTACATTGCCTCTGGTCCCCCATCCTGACTCGTACCTCATTTAGAAGAAGAAAATGGCTAAAGCCTGTGTGTCTCATGGTTTCTTCATTAGTTAAGTCTATGTGTTTTACTGTATCATCATCTTCTCCATTTTTGTTTTTCAAATTTCCTCTGTGTTCTCCCTGTATATCTCTGTTTTGTGGTTTTCTCTATTTCATGTCTAATTTTTATATGTATGCGACAATATGTGCTTGGTTTAATCTATGGTTTATTCAGATGTCAAAAGAAAGTACTAAGCAAAAAGGATTATAATTTTAGCTAAACATACCGTTGGATGTTAATTATGGCTAGACTATATGTTCGATTAGTTACGATAAAACTATGTGAGCATAACTAATTTTGAAAGACGTATTTGTTCTCTATTTAATACTATCCGCATTATACACGGATAAGATATACTAAATAAATATTTTTAATATTAAAATTTTAAGTCGATATAATAAAAATCCATACAGTTAGCTTTAATATTATGACACATATTTTGATATCGAAAATTTTATTTTGTACCTTATGATATCAAAAATCTAAAAATAATTTATCATGATCGAAAAATCTAAGCAAAATAATCCCTAAATAGAATATGAGATTATATAAATATAGCAAAAATTAATCAATCGTATCAATAAAAAAATATATGCATTGTACTTGTAAATTTTATTTAAACTTACAAGTACAATGGTAAATTTTATGTTTTTCTTTTTTATTGTTTTTATATTTCATATTTGCTATTTAAATATTTGTGTCTGCATATTTTTTTATTCGATCACGATTCAAATTTAATTGAATAGTAAGCACAATAAATTTGATTATGAAATAAAATTTCTCTTCACAAAAAGAAAATACTAGCATTAAATTTTTGATAGTTTAATTTATTTAATAAATAAATGTATAGTGCATCGTATGACGCGGATCAGAAAATCTAATTATAGCTAATATGTGTAACATTCATATTTTATCAAACGTGAAACAATGTTTTGAAATCCGTCCTGATCCGGCCAATCGGCCTGGTCAAACCATGACCCAACAAACAATTTGGTCCAACTTATACTTAAAATTCGGAAAAACCGTTAAAGGCCATCAAAAGTCCGAGAACTTACTGTTCAAATGGACGGTTCAAAGAGCGGATTGGACATAACTAGATCATAATTGTGGGCATGTTTTATTTTGGAGATTTTTAGCTTTTTTCTCGATATGATTAGTCAAATTAAGAATGTTTTATAGTTTTATTAGTGTATCGTATCATAATGCTATTATTATGTTATTATTAAGCCAATTTTCTCATATATATGTACAATGAGTTGATATCAAGATTCTGATTTTAATTGAATTACTTTAGGATCCACCGATTCATTTGTTAAATTTTAACATACATGCATGGTAGGTTAGTTTTGAATATGATGGAAAAGAATGAGTTGAAGTATTGCGAGAATTAACAATAGTTCTTCATGGTTTCAATCCTTTTCATTAGTAACTTAAACTTGTTTGTGCGCTTTTTCATTCAATGTTAAATTTAATCAACCTTAGTTTACAAAAGACATTAGTTTATTGACCTATGATCTGAGACCGATTAGTTCGACCGGTTGACCTGGTAGCTTGAAAGACATCCGGTTCAATTTTCGGGCCGATTAAAAAACATATTGTGAAAAGATCACTAATTGTTTCAAGTGTTTGTATTATTTGGTATCCAATTATTGAACTTAAAACCAAACAGATGATCCTCACAAGACTGATGATCGTAATTTAGCTGCAAGAGCTATACCTTCTGTCCAAGTTGCTGATCCTATTACGAATTTACCTGCTACAAGGGCTGTTCATGAGGTTGCTCCTGCCATTGTGTCCCACGACCAAGGAGAAGGATCAACTACAGTTAGATCGCGTCGGCCAGCCTTGGAAAGAATTTCTCAAGCCGAACCAGCGACAAGGATCCCAACTTTAGCCCGACTTAGCGTCACGGAGCCAGCGGTTGACAAGCTTCTTGGGCCAGGACGTAAAGTACAATCCAACCTCCAAGTCTCCTCCACGAATTTCCATAATGTGAGCATTCATCAGGCAGAGGAGGTTTTGGATGAGTCTAACGTCCGCCAAGTGAGACGTAAAGTGCGACATGAGCCAACTTCGGAGCCTACAGTTCAGGAACACCCATCATGGTGGAACCCAAATGCGAAGTTTCCATTTCAAATCGGCTCCTCCACGGTAGCTGCTCCAAAGGTGTGAAATTCTTCCAAGGCCAAGGCTTCAAAAGCCCCAAAAGGTCCGAAGGCGCCTAAAGCCCCAAGGGTTCCGAAGGCTTCTAAAGCGACCAAGCGATCAACTCCAAAGAAAGGCTCTAAGGCTACCATAGTTTCGGAAGATCCTAAGAAGCGAGCAGCGGCTCGCGGTCAACCTCAAGCGAGGAAGAAGATTGGTCTCTCTCACCCGTCTCCCTCAACTCCGATTTTACCTCGCAATGAGGGTTCTTCTACTTTTCCTGTAGTTTCTTCTGCTAGAAAATCACTATCTTTTGATCAGTCTTATAAGGGTTCGGGGGTTTCCCTAAAACCATCCACCTCTTTTCAATGATTACAACAAGTTGGAACTGTCAGGGTCTCAGAAACTCCCTTACAGTTCGACGCCTTAGGGATTTGAGGTTAAAACTCTTCCCGTACATTATGTTTCTGATGGAGACGAAAAATCAAGATGACTTTGTGTTTCAAGTATTCCATTGGATGTGATATGATAATAAATTTACGGTACTCCCTTTAGGACTAAATGGTGGTTTGACGTTATTTTGGCGACGTGATGTAGATCTTCGAATTCTTACTACATCGGCGAATTTCATTGATACCCTGGTTTCTTACCAAGGTGCTTCTTTTCATCTCACATTTGTGTACGGTGCCCCAGCGCGTCGTAACCGTCAGGAGATATGGAATGCTATCTCTCAATTTGGTGTGACTCGTGATTCAACTTGGCTCCTCACGGGAGACTTTAATGAGATTCAGCTTCAGTCTGAGAAGCGCGGTGGTCCCCCTCGTTAGGAGGGATCCTTTTCTGAATTCCGAAGTTTTGTTTCGGTAAATGGTTTGTGGGATGTAAACCACTCTGACAAATTTCTCTCTTGGCGTGGCATGCGCTATGATTACTTGGTCCATGCTCGCCTAGCTCGCTCGCTGTCTAATAACTCTTGGGTGGAGATGTTTCCTTCTGGTCGCTGCGAGTACTTACGGTTTGAAGGGTCTGACCATCGGCCATTGGTCACTTTTCTTGACAATTCACGAGTCTCTCACCGTAAGCTTTTCCGATTTGACCGAAGGTTGCGGGAACTGAGTGAGATCTTTGACCTTGTGTCAGAAGTCTGGCAGAGTGAAGGGCAGTCATCAGTCTTAGCTAAACTTGGGAGATGCCGCTCAGCCCTAGTACGTTGGGCTAAGGATCAACACCTCAATAGTGCTAATCTGATAGCTGATACGCGCTCTAAACTCGATATCCTTCTTTCTGGCTCCTCGGCTGACCCGCTTGAGATCCAACAAGTCACCTCCATTCTTGAGGCAGCCTATCGAGAAGAGGAGAAATTTTGGAGAGAACAGAGCCGGATCCTGTGGCTCCAGCATGGAGACCGAAATTCGGGTTACTTTTATGCTTCGACACGTACTCGACGTACCATAAATCGTATCTCGGTCATCGAGGCTGCGGACGACTCAGTTGTTTTTAAGGAACCCGAGATATCAACTTCTATTGGCGAGTACTTTCACCAAATTTTCTCCTCTAATGGAGCGGTGCATTTTTCAATCTTAGAGCTCGCTACCTCTGGTATTTGAAAGCTCGAATATCATGCTAACAACCATCCCCTCGAGTGATGAAGTGAAGCAGACTGCCTTCTCTATTAATGCGGATAAAGCCCCAGGTCCTGATGGTTTCTCCGCGGGGTTCTTCCACTCGTACTGGTCAGTTGTGGGACCTGAGGTTACTCGGGAAGTGATTGATTTCTTTGTGACGGGATCATTCCCACCAGAGTTGAATTCCACGAATGTCACCCTTATCCCTAAGATCTCCCACCCCCGGAAGGTTTCAGACTATCGACCAATTGCTCTCTGTAGTGTCTTCTACAAGATTATTGCAAAAATCCTAACAGCACGGATGCACTCAATCCTTCCGGATCTGATTTCGGAAAATCAATCAGCTTTTGTCCCAGGAAGGGCAATCTCGGATAATGTACTCATCACCCATGAGATCCTGCATTGTCTCTGCCGCTCAAAAGCTACAAAGCGGGGTGCTATGGCAGTAAAAACAGATATGAGCAAGGCGTATGATCGGATTGAGTGGAATTTTTTACTCCATGTTCTGGAGAAATTCGGTTTCCATCCTGTATGGATAAATTGGATCATGGAATGCGTTACCACGGTTTCGTATTCCTCCCTTATCAATGGTTCGCCTCAGGCGCATGTTTTACCTTCTCGCGGCCTCCGGCAAGGGGATCCTCTCTCTCCCTGCCTGTTTATTCTTTGTACAGAGATTTTGTCTGGTCTGTGCCGTCGTGCTCAGGAGGATGGCAGTTTATCCGGCATTCGGGTTTATCGGTTTAGACCTCCCATTAACCATCTGCTCTTTGCAGATGACATGATGTTCTTCTGTAAATCAGATGCTGCTAGTGTGGATGCCTTGAAGAATCTACTTCAAGGATATGAGTTGGCCTCGGGCCAATCCATAAATCTTTCGAAGTCTTCCATCACTTTTGCGGCTAAGACGCCTGCTTCGCGGCAGGATTTGGTTAAACATCGCCTCCGAATTTCTAAAGAGGGGGGAACTGGGAAGTATTTGGGGTTGCCAGAGCACTTTGGACAGAGGAAATGCGATATTTTCGCCTCTATTGTGGATCGTATCCGCCATAAAGCTCATGGATGGTCCTCTCGATTCCTATCCTCTGCTGGGAAGCAGGTTATGCTTAAGTCGGTACTTTCGACTATTCCTACCTACGCTATGTCCTGCTTTAAACTACCTTTGTCCCTGTGCCGCCGGATTCAATCGGCTCTTACTCGTTTCTGGTTGGACGATAAGCAAGATGTCCGGAAGATGTCCTGGATTTCTTCGGAACGATTAGCTCTTCCTCGGGCGGCTGGAGGTTTGGGATTTAAGGAGGTGGAAGCATACAACGATGCTCTCCTCGCCAAACTCTCTTGGCAGATTCTTCAAAATCCGTCTTCCTTGGTCTCTCGTATCTTATTGGGCAAGTATTGCCATTCTTCCTCCTTTGTGGAGTGTTTGCCTCCGGCCAGTATGTCTCATGGTTGGCGAGGCATTATGGTTGGTAGAGATGTTCTTCACCAGGGTTTGGGCTGGATCATAGGAGATGGGGCTTCGGTGAGAGTTTGGGGCGATAACTGGCTTACTACGTCGGCCTCGCTGGTTGTGATGGGGCCACCACCGGCGGGTCTCCAGGACCTTCGGGTTTTGGCTCTACTATCTCCACGAACTGGCCAGTGGGACTGGTCTGTCGTTTCTGAGGTTCTGCCGCACTATTCATCGCATATTGCTAAGCTGGTGCGGG
>OVAN01010520.1:0-15670 GCA_900406275.1 Anastatica hierochuntica | reverse complement strand
TCTCCTTACCTTGCTTATAATGAATCACATATGGGAAAGATTCCAGGAACTTTACGCATTTGGCGTGACGTTTGTTCAACTTGTGTTGGCCCTTCAAATGCTTCAGAGACTCATGGTCGGTGTGAATAACAAACTCCTTGAGCCAGAGATAATGCTGCCAAATCTCCAATGCTCGAATCAGCGCATACATCTCCTTGTCATATGTAGGGTAGTTCAGCCTGGCCCCACTGAGTTTCTCGCTAAAGTAAGCTATTGGTCTCTTCTCCTGCATCAAAACTGCGCCAATACCTACACCAGAAGCATCACATTGAATCTCAAGTCTTATTAAAATCAGGCAAAGCTAATAAAGGTGCGTTAATCAACTTCCCTTTCAGCTGTTGGAAAGCGTCTTCTTGCTCTTTTTCCCAATTGAAACCCACAGATTTCTTGATCACCTCAGTCAAGGGAGTAGCAATTGTACTGAAGTCCTTGATGAAGTGTCGATAGAAGCCTGCCAAACCATGAAAGCTTCGGACCTCTCCAATAGTCTTGGGCGTCGGCCACTGAGCTATAGCCTTAACCTTCTCGTCATCTACCTTGATTCCCTGGGCTGTCAACAGATACCCTAAAAACACAAGGTTATCGGTTCCAAAAGTACATTTCTTCATATTCGCATACAACTTTTCCTTTCTAAGTCTTTCAAGAACAGACTTAAGATGCAAAACATGATCAACCATACTTTTACTGTAAATCAAAATGTCATCAAAATACACAACAACAAAATGACCAATAAAAGCTCTTAGAACCTGGTTCATTAATCTCATGAATGTACTAGGTGCATTAGTAAGTCCAAATGGCATAACTAACCATTCATCAATCCTAACTTTGTCTTAAATGCAGTTTTCCATTCATCTCCTTCTTTCATTCGAATCTGATGATACCCACTTCTAAGATCAATTTTTGAAAAACAACAAGCCCCATGTAGTTCATCTAACATATCATCTAATCGTGGAATTGGATGGCGATACTTTACCGTGATATTGTTGATGGCTATGCAATCTACACACATGCGCCAGCTGCTATCTTTCTTGGGAACTAGCAACATTGGGACTGCGCAGGGACTTAGACTCTCGCGAATGTGCTGCTTCGCTAACAGCTCATCAATTTGTCTTTGGAGCTCCTTTGCGTCCTCCGGATTTGTGCGATATGCTGGTCGGTTTGGCAAAGAAGCACCCGAAATGAAATCAATTTGGTGCTCAATCCCTTTAATAGGTGGTAGACGCATCACTTCATCAGGAAAGACATCTGCATATTCCTGCAATATGTTCTTAAGATCACTCGGAATCTTCGGTGTCAGCTCAGCAGAAACCGTTAGTGAACCAGTAGACATAATGAGAAACATGGCCTGTGATAAATGCATAGCTTGAGTTAGATCTCTTACCTTAGCCATGAGCAGAACCTCCTTAGTCTCAGTAGGAGTTGCCTCCAGTTTCTGAGTCTTAGACTCTTCCTTGCTGCGTTTTAAATGCAGCTGGTCTGCATACACTTCCTGTGGTTATAATGGTGCTAGCACTATCTTCTTGTCTTGATGTTTGAAAGAGTAACGGTTTAAAAATCCGTCATGAGCCGCTTTCTTGTCAAACTACCATGGCCTGCCCAACAAAATGTGACTAGAATCCATAGGTAAAATATCACAAATTACCTCATCCTTGTAGCGGCCAATGCTTAGTAGAACAATCACTTGTTAAGAAACCTTCAGCTCTCCATCCTCATTCAGCCATTAAAGCTTGTAAGGTACTGGATGCTTTCTCGTTTTCAGCTCAAGTTTGCCTACAAAAGAATCACTTGCCACATTAGTGCAACTTCCACTGTCTATGATCAAACTACAAATTTATCAGAAACTAAGCATCGAGTATGGAAAAAATTCTCCCTTTGATCATTTTTGGATGGGGAAGTATGAACAGCTAGTGATCTCCGCGTCACCATCAGCTTTCCATAGACCNCGAGCACCAGCATCTCCTTTTTGTTAGTGCATTCGCTTGCATAGTGCCCAAAACCTTGGCATTTGAAGCACTTGACATCTCTGGAATGAGAAACTACAGGTTTGCCTTTTTCCTCGCGTGAAATACCCCTCGGTTCAGCCTTTAAATTTCCGCCAGCAGCCTCTCTTTGAGGTGTCCGAAAATATGTTGAGAAATTGCGAGTTGTAGCCTTCCTTTTAAGCCTTTTCTCGATCAAAATAGCCTTGTGAAGCACCTTGTAGACATCATTATATTCATACATCTCCAGCTGGTCTTGTATCTCACAGTTTAATCCAGCCAAGAACCGTGCCATAGTTGCATTTTCATCCTCATCGAGATAAGCTCGGATCATGAGTGTTTCCATATCTTGAAAATAGTTATCAAAAGATTTTAGTCCTTGAGTTAATCTACAGAGTTTCTGATGTACCTCTTTGTTGTAGTGGATTGGCACAAATCGTCGTTTCATGAGTGTCTTGAGCTCAAACCAAGAAGCTACTTGAGGTTCTCCTGTTCTGCGTCTAGTTGTGACTATTTGATCCCACCAATTAAGAGCATAGCCACTGAACTCAGTTGCTGCCAATCGAACCTTCTTTGGCTCCGAGAAATTCTGCAAATCAAAAATGTTTTCCATCTTTTTCTCCCGTTCAAGATACGCATCTGGATCGTTCTTGCCATCAAAAGATCGAATGTGCAACTTAAGGTTGCCGAGGCTTTCATCAGCAGCTGCAGGTTCAGCAGTTGGTCGTTGAAGTCGTCGTGGAGTATGATTGCCAAGCATAATATCCTCATTGCGGATTTGGGCTCTTATATTCGCTGGTCTTCTGTGTGTCGAGTATTCAGCAACTCCTTGAAGCAACTCTTCGCCCTCATCAGAATAAGCAGCCGCATAGCCTGAGGTTTCGCCCATGATCAGCTTGCTATCTCGTTTTTCCTTCGCCTTAGCTGCTGATTTTACATCCTGCGCATCATGTTCACTGTTACAAGTATTTTGAACGTTAGTTTTGTCCATAGTTTTAATCACAACAGCGACAATTGCGACAAGCTGTAATTTATTAAGTGGAATAGGTGGTGTTCCTTCGGAAGCAGTGAATCTTTGTCGGAACTTGACATGTTTCTGCAAAGAAAATCACCAAATTAAACAAGTGTTAAAAGTAGTGAAAAATTCCAGCAAGTTTTAAACCAGTATTGCCGAAAATATTTCAACAAAATTCAGCAAAGCTGCCGAGAATTTCCAGCAAAATTCCGCAGCAAATTTTGTCCAACACCTGAAACAAATCACAAGCTCAAAAATAGGTGTTAGAGTTAGCGAAAATTCCAGCTGCTCTCTCAAAGTGATTGCCGAAAAATATGTTGTATTTTCTGCAGGAAATATCGAACAACACCTGAAAAAAAACCAACAAAATTAAACAAACGGGTGAGTTAGAGAGATTTTAGCTTAAGTAGTGTTTTCTCTTAGCTCTCTCTCGATTTTGATGGTGTTTCTCTCTGAAATTTTCGTGTGGATCACCCAAGTTCAGCAAAGATCAAATTCAACTTCAGAATTGTTCCCTACCCCAAAGAAGATAGAAAGATTAAGAAGTTGGGTTGCAAAGGCTGAAACTTGCAGCGGAAATTGCAGCCAAAATCCCTTTACCACAAGAACCTGGATTTCTCTTCAGTTTTTTTTTCAGATTTTTAAGTGTTTAGATGTTTTAATCCCGCTGTTTTTGTATCTAATTAGCCCTTGCAACAATCAAAGTAAAGAGAAAAGAAAGTGTTTCCCTAAGAACAAAAAAAAAAAATTCGACAAAAAAAAGAAAAAAGTCACCCGATTTTCTGGTTGTTTTTCTCGGTTTCAATCTCTGTTCTAGTGGCTCTGATACCACTTGATGCACTTTTGATTACTTTGGGAGGTTTTTAGTCCCTTTTGATTGCTGAAATAAGAGATCAAGCTGTTTTCTTTTTGATTTTTCTTTGATTTTGTCGCAGAAAAGTGGAAGAGATGAGAAGGTGATTTTAGATCAGATTTTGATGGATAGATGATTTTCTTAGATCGGGTGAATGAATTCCCTTAAAGATCTTAAGGAAGAACTGTAGAGAATGAACTCTGAAGTTGTTGAATTTGCTCAAAGATGAACAAAGGTTTTCTCAATGACTGAGAAGAAAGAAAAACTCTACTGTTTGCTAAAAGGATCGAATGATCAAAAGTCTGCAGAGAAAAGAGTATTTAACCTAATTCTAAACCCTCTTCTAATCAAACCATGCGAAAATTATAGCCCAATTGGTTTAATAATTTTCGCAGAAATTGAACCGAAATCCCTTAAAACCCAAATCCTAATCTAATTTAAAACCCAACTTAATTTAAACCAAGGAAAACCGAATAATTAAATAGTCTGATAATTTGCTGGTTTGATCCAGCCTTATGAGAAATTTGTTCTGCATAAACCAAAGCCTGAATTCTCTTTTCAAGCTTCCGGGTTTGTGATCTTGTCATTTGCCCATTGGAGAACTTGATTGGTTCTTGACTTGGTCTTGATTCCTCTTCACTTTCCAGCTCATCTTCACTTGAACTGAACTCCATTCCAGCTTCCAGCTTCAGCTGTGTTGCATCATATCCTTACCTCGCTGAGTGATTCCCTGTCACTCACCCCTCATTTCCCTTTCCTTTTCAGGTGAGACTGAAGAATAGTCGGATGAGCTGGACGATTTTTGGTATTATTTTGGGATCAACGGTTTTATTTGATTTTAGTCTTTTAGACATTTTATTTATTTACTTGTTTTAGTCTTGGTTTATTACGATTGTTGGTTTTGTTTGGTGATTTTCGGTGTTAGATATTATTTATGAGATTTATGAGTTGATCATTGATGTTTGGCGTTATTTGAGTTGCAAGTTAGGGTAAGTGACACGTCGTTCTCGAGAGAGGATGAGACGGGTGTTACATTTTTGTTGAATATGTATCTGGGAATTAGCAAAAGACAAACATACTAACGAAGCTCTTGGGAGAATTAAATAAGATGAGAGATCTTATTGGAGTTCAAGATTTATCGAAAATTGACTTCAACCTTAAATGGGAGAATTTTGACTTAAGCTTGAAAGTTAGCTTGAGGTGCAAGCTAAAGATCAATCCTATTAGGTTTTGGAATCCTACTAAGATTTGGATAAAGATACATTTAAGAGTTATCTAAATAAGTCTTTTAATAGGATTAGGGTTGCGGTTTTTGGTTTTCTTTATAAGGAGTTGTTAAAGTTGTGACACAACTTATGAGATTTGTAAGTTTAGAAGATGTTAAGTTTTAAGTTGGTTTCTTAAGCAATAAAGAGAGATATTCTTTAATCTTTTGAATTCTTAAACATTCGATTACAAAGTTTCAATAATATTTAGGTAAACTTTGGTATATTTTATACCTTAAATTGTTGCAAAATAAAAACTTGACTATGCTAAACACAATTTGTGTAACTAAGATCATTTTAAAAAACGCATTATGTCTAACAATTTAATGAGTTAGACCTTTTCTGGATTAATAATTTTAAGACCATATTTTTAAACAAGATGGAAAGTTAAAATCCAAAAATATTGTGGAAAGCATTGATAAATAAAAAGGATTAACTTGTTTTAGTACTTTTATGCATGTCTACTATTTTAACTCTATAATAAAGTGCTTTATTCTATAAAAATAAGATGATTAGAATACTGCCAGTTAAAAATATTAAGATAACATCTAAACTCTACTATAGACAACAAAATTTGATAATTCATATTATATAGTTTATCTTGTCAGCATATTATACAAACTCTACTATAAACAACAAATTTATACAATTCATATTATAAAAATTATCAAATTTAATAATATATAGTTTATTTAAGGAGACAACATAATGAAGGAGGTGTAATTCTCAAAAAAACATAATGAAGGAGGTGTAATTCGCAATTTCAGGATTCCAGCTTTTGTGGCTAAAATTCATAACTGCAGGATTTCAATTTTCTGGTGGCGGAAAAATAATGTGCCACCAGGGAAGGAAAAAATTGAGTCGTTGAAAGAAAAATTGGAGGAGGCGCAGGAAGATGACTCGGTTTCTTCCGAGGTGATAGTGGATATTAAAAAGAAGCTGCATGAAGCTTATAGGGAAGAGGAAATTTTCTAGAAGCAGAAAAGTCGAAATTTATGGTTGAAGGAGGGTGACCGAAATACACAGTTTTTTCATGCCACGACTAAACAGCGACGAGCGAGGAATCGGATCTCGGGCCTTTTCAATTCTCAAGGAGAGTGGGAAGAAACGCCGGAACGAATGGAGGAAATAGCAATTGATTATTTCGATGAGCTTTTTGCGCCTACTGGGACGGGCGATTTTTCTCAGGTATTGGAAAATGTGGACTCCGTCATAACGGATACTATGAATCAGAAACTCACTCGAGATGTTACAGAGGATGAAGTACGAAAGGCGCTTTTTGCAATGCACCCTGAAAAGGCCCCCGGGCCAGATGGGATGACAGCCCTGTTTTTTCAAAGGTACTGGGGGATTTTGAAGGCGGATTTGCTTAATCTGGTACGGGGTTTTTTTAGTTCTGGGAGCTTTGACGCAAGGTTGAATGTGACTAACATTTGCCTCATACCAAAAACGCAGCAACCTAAGCGGATGACGGAACTTCGGCCAATCAGTCTATGTAATGTGGCATACAAAATCATTTCCAAGATTTTGTGTCTGCGGCTGAAAAAAATCCTACCACGTGTTATCTCGGAAACACAGTCGGCTTTCGTTTCTGGTAGGCTGATCACGGATAATATTTTGATTGCCCAGGAAATATTTCATGGTTTGCGAACAAACCAACGGTGTCGTTATAATTTTATGGCTATTAAGACAGACATGAGTAAAGCTTATGATCGAATAGAGTGGTCGTTTTTGGAGGCTGTTTTACAGAAGCTAGGGTTTGGACAAGTGTGGATCTCTTGGATTATGTGGTGTGTCCGGTCCGTTTCCTATAAGGTCCTTTTTAATGGTCGTCCGACAGGCAATATTGTTCCGCAAAGGGGTCTGCGACAAGGTGATCCTTTATCGCCGTATCTTTTTATTATTTGTACGGAAGTCTTGATTGCGAATATCAAGCGGAAGGAGCGACAGGGGGATATCACGGGTGTTAAGATAGCTCATCAGAGTCCGGCCATCTCACATTTGCTTTTTGCTGATGATAGCCTTTTCTTTTGTAAGGCAGAAGGTCCTCAATGTCAGGCAGTCCTCGATATCTTACGGGATTATGGACGAGCGTCAGGCCAAGTCATAAATTTTGACAAATCCTCGGTTATGTTTGGTAAGAGTGTGCCGGAACAGACGAAGGTATCGATGAAAGCGATGTTAGGCATTTCCCAAGAGGGCGGTATGGGTAACTATCTCGGGATCCCCGAAAGTTTGGGGGGCTATAAGAGTCAGATATTTAATTTTGTCCGAGAACGGTTGGGTGACCAGGTCAATGGGTGGTCTTCCAAGTTTTTATCAAAAGGGGGCAAAGAGATCTTGATCAAATCAGTAGCTCTGGCGCTCCCAACTTATGTCATGTCATGCTTTCGGCTCCCCCAAGTGTTAACTACTAAGTTGACTAGTGCGATTTCAAAATTCTGGTGGAGTTCCAATGGATGTAACCGCGGTCTCCATTGGATTGCATGGGAAAAATTATGTATACCAAAAGAGAATGGTGGTTTAGGCTTCAAGTCTCTGGAGGATTTTAACACAGCCTTACTGGCTAAACAACTGTGGCGATTCATTCAGTTTCCTGGGTCCCTGGTAGCTCGGGTTTTACGTTGCAGATATTTTAGGAAGTATCATCCTTTAAACGCAAGGAAGCCGCACTCTCCCTCATTCGGGTGGAAGAGCATATCCTCCACCCAGGATCTCCTGAGGAGTGGAGTTCAAATAAAAATAGGCTCAGGTATAAATACTTCGGTCTGGGATGACCCATGGATACCGGATGTAACTCCTCGACCGGCCCGGGGTCGGGGTCGTCTTTCGTACCCTGGAATTCAGGTTTATCAACTGATCGATCCCGCTACGGGGGACTGGCATTTGCCATTACTACAGGAGCTTTTCAATCCAGAGGATATCGTTTTGATTCGAGGGATACAACCAAGTCGTACTATTACTTATGATGGTGTGGTTTGGCACCACACTAAATCGGGACAGTACACGGTCAAAACGGGTTATAAACGTCTAAATCACGAGGTGATTCAGCGAGTAAACAATAATGGCTGGGGACCGGGGCTGGATGCTCTGCAAGCTTTCCCATGGACATTGAAGTGTCCAATGAAGATTCAACATTTGCTTTGGCAGATACTAACGGGATGTTTGGCGGTAACTTCTGAACTAGTTCAGAGGGGTGTGCCTTGTGACACAATATGCAAACGGTGTGCTAGTGCTGAGGAGACAGTTAACCATGCATTCTTTGAATGCCTAGCGATTTCTCACATTTGGGATATTTACTTAAATCGGACAGGAATACAGTTCCCATCTGCTTCAATTTATTATAATATGGATTTTCTGTTTTGGCGGAACCCAATGGGGGCCCGGGATAGTGCTCGTTATAATCTCTTCCCATGGTTACTATGGGCAATTTGGAAGGCTCGAAATCAAAAGGTGTTCCAGGGAGTCCACTTGGCTGTGGATGATATTTTCCGGTCTGCAGAAACAGACCATATCGCTTGGCAGGATGCGCAGGCTTCGACTACTTCGGAAGAGCCACAGGCTTTGGTGGTTCCTCATAGGGCGACTGAGTTCACCTGCTGGATCGGTGGATCCTGGAAACATTCTGATCCTAATTCAGGGCTAGGTTGGATACTCTCGGATAGTGTTAATCAAGTAATACTGCGGGGGGCAAGATGCCAAAGGCAGAGTTTATCACCGCTTCATACGGAGTTGGAGGCTTTGCTCTGGGCGATGACGGAGTTGCGATCCCGTCGAACTCGATCCTGCGGTTTCCAGACAGATTGTACGGAGCTCATCAGCATTACTCGAGATCCGGAGGATTGGCCGGCTTTTCACACACTAATTCAGGAATTTCAGACTCTCAGTGGCGACTTCACGGATTTCTCTCTGTCTCACATTCCGCGGGTGGAGAACACGCAAGCTGATGCTCTTGGTCGGCAGTCCCGTATTCGTTATCATGATTTCAGTTATGTAGATTCCTTGCCACCCGATTGGTTTACCATGAGGGCGAGCGTTTGATTATTGTGTGGTTGACCAAAAAAAAAATAATATATAGTTTATCTTCTCAGCATATGATTCGGGCGAATCAAATTTAACAAAGAAAAATTAGCTGAAAAAACTACGATGTTGATAAGTTAATTAGCGTTTCATTTTATTTTTTTCAGCTAGAACCTCTCAGCTTTGAAAAAATATTAAAACATTGCTCGATTGATTTTTTCGTTTAGATGCATAAAGCTAAATTTAAAATATTATTTAGACTTACAATGTCTCTATTTTAAAATTTAAGCAAACTTATACTGTAAAACTCCATGTGACACGCATTGCTGGAAATGCATACTTGGTTAATTGGGGACCTAGTTTTGGTGCAAGATAAAATCCAAAGACAGTATCAATTTGTGGGGTTGGGTATTAGGTCTAGTGCGAATTGGGACATCAGTACTATATATTTATTTTTTTTCGTTGATATGTTTCTATTGGTCTACCCGTAAATCACACTATACATGAGAAGCAAACGACATGACTCGTACGACCAAGTCGTATAACTTATCTTTGTGGCCATCCTTGTTTATCGGAAATTTCACACTGAAAGGACGTTCAGATATATCAATTTCCACATATATAATGTTTTTATGATGTTTCTTAGTAAGGCAGGAGCATACTATTATTTTTTCATTGGTCACAACAAAACTTGAAACATGTGGTCTTCAGTAATTCCAGTGACTTACTTGAGTCTTGTACTGGTGGTGTATGTGAACGGAGATTATAGTTGATTATTTGTTTTTTTGTTTGACACTTGGCGATAACTAGTTATAATTCATTGGTGGTAACCTGTCTCTTGTCTTTTCAAGAAATTCTTGATGCGAATGTCTTTTGCAATTGGTAGATATGCATTGGCAAACACAGATTAATGTGAAGTATCCATATTCAAGCGTTTAAAGGTAAACCAATTAAAACAAATTTACTTATCTACGATAGATCTGAAAAACAAAGCATATGCAGAACGAAATTGGTTAAATGGGGAATGACTATGCGGCAGGTGAAGCTGTAATAGATGTGCTTGAGAAAAAATGAGCTATGTTCAAGGCTGGAGATGAGACATGACAAGTGTTCGTAGAAATTTTCGTCTCGATGGCTTTAGCAGCAGCTTCAGCCATACAGAGTATCTCTTGAATCTGTTAAGTGTGTGAATCATCACAGTCAGAAACCAAAAAATATAAGCTTTTCACACAGAAAAATATGTGCTCAAATGGATCCACCTTTTCTGCTTGAATTCCTTCAAATACCCTGACATTCCCATAAAAGAAAATAGTAATTTGTGTTGGAAGAACTGTTGAAGGTAGTTATAAATAATCGTAACTAGTTATAATTCAGTGATCTCTTTTCTAAGTCCGACTCGGTGATTCTCATGTCTCTCATGGTTCTTCAGAATAGTTAGTTGGTGGAGCTTCCATTGTCCATAGGTAGGTGTCGTACCGTGCAGTTAGTCATGGCTAGTGTTACTACAAAGGCGTCATGATGAATAGCCCGTACCCTCCTATCCTTTTTGGAAGTGAAGCTGAAAACTTTAGGTGCGAAAGCTTCACTCCTCAGTATGCTTGTCACGGAACAGATCCTTTTGCTTTGAAATTTTACTTTTGCAATGGGGCCTTCGGAGATCGCCATGTTGCGTGGTCTGCCTACTATGTGATTGATCACGCGTTGGTACTTGGGCTAATCTGGTGCCGGTTCTTTCTGATTGCTTGGTTGCTACGCCATGGCAAGCATTGCAATCCTTTTGGCGAAGAAATCCTTCAGATGGCCCTTCTTGAGCAACTACGTCACTTCCAATCGTAGTGACACACAATTCTCTGTAAAGTGATCGTGTTCACAATGGAAAATGCACCATTGGGACTTGTACTTTGGGATGTTTGGCCATCGTGACTTCGGTGGTATGTTAACAACACTGTTCAGGCGCCTTACCTAATTGATTATATCTTCTGGTGTCATGATTATGATGTTCTCAATAAGCTCAACCAACATAACATGTTCCCCTAGGTCTGATGCTGCCATGGCTCTGAGCCATGGTTTAGCAATGCTCTTCTTAGATCCATGGTCCTCGGGTCTAGCGTAGGGTTTATCGTCTCTAGAAGCTTTCTCGTGCCTAGCTTTCCTTGGATTGAATTTCTATATTTGTTGATATGATCATCACCAGCAAAGGAACTAAAGAAGATAAGGAGATGGAGCAGCAACTTGAACCAGAGCTTAATGGAGTTAAAGAAGGAGAAAAGGAGCTGCTTGAAGCTGAGGAAGTAGAAGACAAAGACTTATCTGTGCCTCTTGGTCCAATGACTCTGTCTAAGGCTGCAAGATTCAAGCAAGCTTTACAACAACTCTTAAACACTATCCAGGGCAGTCTTGAGTATGCCTATCCAACTACTCTGGTTTTGATTCAAGTTACTTGAGCAAGTCATCAAGAGAGGTGTTGTGACTTACACTCTTTTTCCCTTCACTTGGTTTTTTCCCAAGGGGTTTTCCAAGTAAAGTTTTTAATGAGGTTAGGCCACAACACTTAAATAAAAGACCTCTTGATGAAATTCAAGCCCAAAATAAGTGATTTATTCTATGCTTAAAGGGGGTGACGAAAATTAGAGGAAGAGAAGCCAATTTTATGTTCAAACTTAGTATTTAATGTCTGTTTTGATTTCCTAGGCTTTGTGCATGTACAAGTCTTTAGTTCTCATGCTCTCTCTCTCTCTCTCTCTCTCTCTCTCTCTCTCGTTTTTTCTTTATAATTTTGTGGCTTCTATTGTAGAAAACTCATCAAACACTTTCTTATTATAAAACTTTCTTTCTAAAATATGTTTCATCCAAAGCTTGTTTAGTATATTCAAATTTTTTCCTTGCATTCCAAGCACAACTCCGAAAGTCTGAGAGTGATTCCACACCTCTTAGAAGTTTCTAACAATCCATCCTTACACTCTTATTCAATCTGTAACTCCGAAAGTCTTGTGGAGATTCCGCAACTTCAAGAAGTTTCACTCGATTCATTCAATTAGGCATTGTTTAAGCCTTAGTTTTCTGAACTTCATCATCACAACCATTGGAGTGCATCAAGGTATCCTCTGATCTAGGATCATATCAAGTGGTATCACAGCAAACTTCATGAACAGGTTGTGTTCTTCCTTGCTGTTTACAATTTGCGAATTTTCTAACTTTTCATATTCTTAAATTAGATTGATTTTAGGCTTGAAAACTTGTTAGAAACTTGTTCATTAGGATCTAATCTACTTAGATCACGTGTTGTACTTGTTAGAAATAAACAGAACATCATAAACTTGAAGAAAACATGAATTAGTGTTCCTGAGCAATATTAAAGTCTTATTTCAATTCTGTTGAGTTTTGTTGGCAATTGGCAATGGTTCCTGTTCTCCTTGAATTTAAACAGGAACCATGGCGGAAACAGATAATGAAGAAGCTGAAGCCAAAAATCCAAATAAACTCTTACTAGATGCTTTAACAGCTAGAATGACTTCTTTGATCCATTAGTTTGGCAAAGGAGTCAATAAAACCTTTGGCTAGGTTGGAAAACCATTGCAATGTAGCTCCCTTAAGGCTCGCTCCAAAGATTTTGCATATGCAAACTTCGTGATACTCTTGGCATATGGAAGTCGTGAGCATGCATTGGCGATACTGTGCTATGTAAGTATCAAGATCAGTGGTTCTGTCATACATTGGCATGGTCGGTAGGGTAAACCTCCTTGGTAACTCGCAAAGAGAAATAACGTTAGTGAAAGGTGTGTCAACGTATGAGTTTTGGGCACTCTTAGCTATCGATGGAGCTACTCATGGTAGTTGAATGATCAACTCTTCCATGGCCTTTGACTTAGAGTTTTGTCGGTGCCAAAGTTTAATATTTATAAAACCTAATACCCCACGCTCAATCCTGCAAGAGAACGGGGTCAGTTGTAGTATTCTAGGGTCGTCCAAGGATTTAGAGGCTTGGATTAGTCGAATCTAAACAAGAAGATTATACTAAGGGTCCTAGTCTAGAAGGCGATCTAGTAAGAGATTATCACGGGTCTCTACTAAACCTAATCAAAAGTGGAGGTAACCATGATGATTAAGCAATAAAGAAAGCAATAACAAAATAGCATGAAAGCAAAGAGTAAACTTGGATCTAACCAAAATAAAGATAGGATATTGAGACAATGGTTATGGGTTCAGGTTCAATCTAAAGAAATAATGGATTTTGAGTAAGGCTTTATTGGAGGATCGAAGCTATTCCTAGACCAAGGGTCCCTTAATAATCGATCAACCCACTATCATGACAGAGATCTATTCACCTATATACACTACAAGGCGCAACTCCTGTTTGTTGCCCATCAAAGTATGCATGTGATAGTCTAACTTAAGCCCTGTTAGCCATCTAGCACCTAGGTAACATCTACTCTCATGGGCCCAAGTGAAAGACATAGATCTAGTTCTCTCAAACATTTCATCGAACATTTTCTCGACATCTTTGAGCAAGCAATAATCTTTGAAGAACTAAACTAGATCTAGTAGAAATCTATGCCAAGATCTAGCCTAAACATCAATTACAACCCTAGATCTAACCCTAGCCTACCATATCTCAAGATCCAAGAAAGATCTACTCACTAAATCTCATGGAATTCCAAAGACATGAAATGGGTTTTGAGCTCCCATGGCTTAAAAGAATAGATCTAGAGAGAAAGATAGATAAAATAAGATCCAAATTACTCAAACAAAAAAAGAGTTATACAAGGTTTTTAGATCTCAAAAAATGTCTAAAAAGAGGTTTCAAAGTTGTAGAAAAATATCTTAAAGGTGTCTCTTTATTCTTGGAACATAAGGAGGTATTTATCCTAAAGAGAGAGTGGAGGAAGCCCTAAAATAAGGGCATTTTCGGCAAATGTTATCAGTCGTCGACCGTGGAGGTCGATGGAAGCTTGCATCTGGTCGATAGGAGCTTCCCTTTGGCAGCCAAGGTATTGGTTGCTTGAAAGGTGACCGGCCATCTACCCTGGGTAGCTGGCCATCGACTTCCAGGTTGATGGGAGCTTCTCTTTAGCAGTTTTGATGGCTTCTTGGTCCTCTTTGATGCCTTGTTGATCCTCAACTCTTCCATAGCCTTTTGCTCCTTTTTTCCTTGATTTTTTAGCTCCAAATCCACCTTGAATTTATGCCTAGAGCCTCCATAGATCCATCCATAATTGCAGCTACAAAATGCATGTAAATGCAAAATGTTCTTAAACTAGACTTTAGACTTAAACTAATGCATTCTAGGACTTAAATTCCATATATAAAACCTAAAAGTGGATGAAACTAAGCTAAAATGAACCTAATTATGCATGAAATTGTATACAAATCAACACCCCCGGACATGTCATTTGCTTGTCCTCAAGCGAACAACAAAGATCAAACCCAGAAATGAGGTTTGCAAGTGGGAATTCAAAACAAAGATAAGAAAAGTAGTACCTTATGCCTAATATCCTTAAGAGAAGTAAAATGGTGCAAAGATCATCTAAGAGTCTAATTACTTCTCCATGATCATCACAAGACCAACTCTTAAAATCTAAACTAGGCATCTCTAGACTATCTCATCATCAATTCCTTTTTACATTCAATTAAGCTAAAGCGTGAGTTATTTACTCATGGGAAATGTATCCTATCCATTCGGTTTGGTGTTCAAAGAAGGATTTTTATATAAAGAAGTGTAAAAAGAAGAGGGTTCACTCAATTTTTGGATTGGTTTCTCTCAAACAAAGTAGTGCAAGACACTAGGCAAAAGCAAGGTGGTAGTCGAACAATTTTTGCATACAAAGCATTTACTTCCTCTCATTTTTCCCACCCCATTTCTTCCTAAGGATCTAGACACTTACTTGATATTCTACCCATTCTAATCTTAGAAACCAATAGCTTTTATTGAACCACACTCATTCTTTTTCTTTCTTTTTGTAGACATCTAGAGATTCTTAAACATTTTAGACTTCTAAGCTGCTAGCCTTCTTTTGTATTTCAAGAGCCACTATCTAATCACTTGGATTCTTGTTTCTTTTTTCTTTTAAGGTTGGACTCTCTCTAAGCTTTTAGTTTCCTAAGGTTAGAGCTTCAACTTATTACTAATCTCTAGTGTTTTTTTTCTTTACTTCTTTCTCTTAGCTTTTTCTATTTTTAACCTTGTTTCTTTTTCTTATTCGAACAACCTAGGTTCATATAAGCAATTAGGGAACATATACATGACTCAATATCCACTAACCATTCTCAAGACTTAGATAAACCCAAAACCAGAAAGATTTTCCCCTCCTAAACTCTAGTTAGCCTTAAAGTGAGGCTAACTATAAGGAAGTATCCTCTTTGTCGTTCAACTTCAATTCACGCGGGTTTTTTCCTGTGTGTGCACTTTCTTAAAGAGGCCTCTCATACGAAATAATAGGGGGTTTGAAGAAAAGTTTAAGTCTTCATAAGGGTAGGTTACTACTCTAAAGAGGAAAGTAAC
>OVAN01010519.1:0-15671 GCA_900406275.1 Anastatica hierochuntica | reverse complement strand
TTATTTTAAATTTGAAAACAAATTATATTTAAATTTGCTGAAAATTGATGACTTTAAATTGTGTTGGTTTAAAATTTTGATAGTTTTTAAGTGAAATGAATATTAGAATATTCTAATATGTTTGAATATGTAAATGAGTAATTAGATTTATTTTAATTTATTAGATACATTTAATAAAAATTTTAAAATATGTTTATTTAAAAAAATCACACATGAAAAGGTATATGTCTTCCCTTTTAATAAGATAGATGAGTGCTTAAAAATTGTATTGAAAAGAATGCAACTTAGTTTCTTTCATTATGATCCTTGTTGAACTGATCCAGATTGCTTTCCAGTAATAAATTTTCGGATGATATGAGAGTAAAGAACTTGGGACTTCAGTCGCTGAATTTAAAATGATGTTGAACCCTAAGTTACATGAAGTTCATAGTTCAAGGAAAGATATTTAGATTTAATGAAAATATGGTGTATTAACTAAAATAAATTTAATGTGTTTCTTATACTTTATAACAATACAATATTATTTCAGACTTCGTAGCAAGAACCATAAAAGGAAGAGAGGATTACCGAAAGCGTGAAATGCAACAAGAATGAATTTCTTGTCCTCGAGAATTTGTTTAAAGTATTTTTAATCTATTTAACTATGGTTTTATTACTATTATTTTAATTTCTGATAAATTTTTGGTTTCAAAGCATTTTTAAAGCATCTTATTACTTCTATAAAGTGTTTTCATCATCCAATGCAATCATTTATTTTATTTTTTTATTTCACAATATTAAAATCATACCATAAAAAAGTTTTATAGTCAAATATCAACTGTAAACTTAATATCAACTTTTATTGGCTCCCAAAATCAATGTGAATCAATATCATCTCAAGTGACCAACTTTTTTAATCAATATATGCTCAAAGACTATGTTCTGACTTCTCTTTAACCTTTTTTCAATTCTAAATTCTGAAATGAACTAAACATGTCATACCGATGGTATGATGATATGATGGTATGATCATTGTCTCGCTTTGGCTCCGTGATCAAAATTTGAAATATTAATGCTAAACTAATTATGAAATTTATTTTGTTACAAATGATTTTTTTAAGAATATGTAGGTATAGATAATTGGAATAAAAAGTTATGAAAGATTGACCAAAACTTCTACATTAGTATGCCTTTTAAATGAATGTTATTTATTTAGGAATGTTTTATTTAAAAAAAATATTGAAGAGATAAATTTTCTTAAAATGCGTGAAAAAATTTTAAGACGTCCTATAATAAGAAAACAGAGAGATTTTTACACGATTTATTTCCGACAATTCTAAAGTTATTGTCCATTTTGAAATCCCAAAAACGTGTTATATATTATAACTTACATAAACAAAGATAATTCATCCCAAAATCTCAACTTACATTTACATTCATTGCTTGTTTTTCTAAAGACATGACTCTTTTGTTATATATACATAAGAGTTTTTCTCGTGTGAAAGACTTTTATTTAAATCTTCCATATCACTCATATACTCACTGCATTATTGTAAATTTAAAATAATTTATTTTGATAAATAAACATAAAAAAGATAATATAATTAAATCTTCTACATAATATTTATATCCGTGAATTTTCGCTGATGACCACCTCATCTTTAATAGATGAGAGTAAACGTGGTGATAATAAATCGCGTCTCTGTCAAAAACACGTAAACATTAAGTTAGTTTCAATTATTAAATAGAGGATACATGTTAAATTGTGATCGATGTTTTTAATAATTGATGATTTTTGTGAGAACTGAATGTTTCAAAATCATTTTGGTAGAGCACTGGAGGTTTTATTATTTTTAAAAGCATTGAAGGTTTTGAAGATATAATTCAAAATTATATTTGCATAAATTTTCTTAATTAAATTAACACAATGTTATGTATATATATATATATATATATGCATATTTGTGTTAATTTAATTAAGAAAAATTATGCAAATATAATTTTGAATTTTATCTGCCATAATTAAGAATATACACACATATATATATAGTACGGTGCCTTATTAAATATAAATATCTGCCATAACAAGAAGTACTATTTAGACGTTTTATGCTAATAAAATAGAATAAGTTGGCGTAAGACAGAAGAATCTTTTCTTGATGTTTTCTCCTTGGGTATTGTAATTAATAAATTACTACCATTATAATTAACCATATGCTCTGTACATTTCTACTCCTACTAGACTGAATTACTCTTTTTAATAATGCATAAAATAAGTTCTTAATATTATAATACGGCAACAGTAATTTGACGGTGTCCAAGTATCCTATAATCTAAGTTGAGTTAACCAAAATACATAAACTTTTAGTTGATGACAGTACCCTATTCAAATTTTCTAAACATATACATTTATACATACATGCATGCATAAGCGGAAAAATTGTACTTTATGAAGTAGCTAAAGAAATTAAAGATTGCAATAAGAAGAGTCTTTAGTTCATTATTTTCTTCAACCCCAACTAGGTTCCCTAGCTTCTATTTTGAACACTACTTATTGTAATATTTTACGAGTCAATAATTTGACTAGTCAATCAATGTTCATGTTTATTTAATCTACTATGTCTAGTTTTAAGAATCCTTAACCTTATATAAATATCTACAACAAGCCTATCTAATCGTTTCTTTTTATTTTAAATACGACACAATGTTCTATTCGCTATGGTTGGATCGATGATATGTAATAATTCACACTTGTATTGTATTATCGTCAATAAGCTAACGAGCATCAATATCACTACGTACTTCTTTAAAAATGCTTAGGAGTGGATGCATCCACCAAACTTTGTATATGGTAGATCATAAAATGAAATGTTATATTAAAATTGGGGGACTATATCTCTATATATATAATATATGTATGTAGCAGCTTCTTCAAGGAGAGTTTAACCTAATTTGAGCTCTTAAGCCAAGGAGATGACCAAATAAATATATGTTTAAAGTAGGAGACACGGAAACAGCTCCCACGTTCATCACTTTCTCTCCTTTTTTTTTTCGCTCCCATCTATCACTCTTCTCACCAATACTAATAAACAACAACCAAGTTTATATGAATTTTTAAAATGTGTAAAAAGAGTTATATCTCCGAGGAATAATTTAAATATAAGTTTCTCTTTCTCTCTCTCCCCCTCTTTCTCTCCCTTGTGATCCTCCATAAATCCTATCATCTCTAGGCCATCAATAAATCCTTTCTCTCTTCCTAATTTTACTCCTTGTAGTGAGTAGTGGAAAAAATCCCCATCTCCCAAAGCTTAGTTTGAGTTGTGTCCTCATGGTAGGTTTAACTACTACCTTTTTCCTTCAATTATATACCATCTTATGTAGTGAATCACTCACTTTCATCTTAATTCCTTTACTATATGATTCTCCATAATCATACCCAATTTCTTATAATTGTGGTTTTATAATGATCTTGGCTTCTTGGCACTTAATATACATATTAATGGTGGATATATTAAAACAATTGAATTATGGAATGAAAGATTTGCTCTTTTTAGTTATTTATTTTTCTGTTTACCTAAAGAATTTAGAATTTTGTAAATAGGGAATTCAGAAACCGGCATGGTTGGATGCACTTTACGCAGAGAAGTTCTTCGTGGGATGTCCTTACCACGAGACCGCGAAGAAGAACGAGCGGAACGTGTGTTGTCTTGATTGTTGCATCAGTCTCTGTCCTCACTGTGTCCCCTCACATAGATTTCATAGACTCCTTCAAATTCGTCGTTATGTGTATCATGATGTTGTTCGGCTTGAAGATCTCCAAAAACTCATCGACTGCTCTAACGTTCAAGTAAGTAAATGTGTTCTAGTTACTATTATATCTATATTTGTATATTGATGGACCAGAGGTTGAATTGTGGATAGGCTTATACAATAAATAGTGCAAAAGTTGTATTCATCAAGAAGAGACCACAAAACAGACAATTCAAGGGAGCTGGCAACTATTGCACTTCTTGTGACCGAAGTCTTCAAGAACCTTTTATCCATTGCTCCTTGGGTTGTAAGGTCATTTCATCTTAACTATAATACTTTTACGATATTTTCTACTCAACTCTGCTTAATACCTTGGGATTATAGTTAAGTATAACAAGCTAACAACTTAATACCTTGACTTTTTCTTGAATATGTTTATATTTAAATCTCAAAGTATCACAATTTCTAACAAATTTAACATGACTATCGCTGAAAATATTTTCAAGTCGTAAATTTTGTTCCTTCAGAAGATGAGTATGATCTAAAAAAAGGGTTTTATAAACGATCTCAAATTATTTTCAAATAATTAAAAATATAACTAGTTATTGTAAAAATTTATGTATGATTTATATACTATATTCTTGGATTTTGAAATCTTGTCCTTCTGAACTTAGTTATTTAATTAAAAAAAATGAAAAAAAGATCCATAATGGGTAGGTAGTATAGTTTTTGTTTTTCTTTTAAAGTTGAAGTCTATTATATTCTCATTTGACCTTGCCGTTGGAACTTGGAACTATGTTTATGTGCATAAATACTGTACATACTCCCACATCATGTAAGATAGTTGTTTCGTCCAAAGTGACCTAGGACACCATAACACTTCAAATCCCTAAAATGTGGTGCGCTTTGTAATATATCATGTAACATAATAAGGTCGATCAAGTTCAAATGATCAATAAGTGATTATATAAAAGGTCTTGGTTCTACAAATGTAGGTGGATTTCGTGATGAAACGTTACAGGGACTTAACACCATTCCTAAAGCCATGTCACACTCTAACCCTAGGTCCTGACTACATCATCCCACAAGACTTACTTACGGATGATGACATGGCTGCCTATGAGACTCCTCGATCAACCGTGGTAGATGGTGATGAGTCCATGAGCTGGTCTTCCGCTTCCTCCGATAACAACAACGCCGGCGCGGCTGCTGCGTATGCCGCCACCACCACTCACGTCGTGAGGAAAAAGCGAACTGGCTTCTGCTTCTGCGCAAAATCGGCCAATAGTTATAAAGAGGTTTCGGAGGATATGTCCACTTGCATTAATCGTCGAAAAGGCATTCCTCAACGATCTCCTCTTTGTTAACGTTCCTCTTTTGTTACTTTAATCTTCTTGTTAGTTTATTTTCACCATATAGTCTATATATGTTACATATATGGATTCTTGTCCCGCGATCTCTAATAAAGTTTATAATCAGTCTTGTTTTTTCGTTAGTTTAGCATACCATTGAAAAATGATCTGATCGCATTAATCTGTTTCGAGTTTGATTGGACAATTACTCAATATCCCCAAAGACCTACGGCAATTAATTATTTTAAAATATTTATATTTGGCCTTTTTCTGTTTTCTTATATCTAAACGGGTTGAAGTCGGTTTATTTTTTTCTTTGACATTTGAAATTGTACACTACCACTTTTCCTATCTTCAATTTTCATTGCATTTTAAAGATTATTGTAGAGAATCTTTAAATATGAAATTGGACAGCTTTGTTGGTAACTCACGTGGCTCCTAATTCCGAGCTGTGGGATCTTTCATGCTGTTCTAATATTTTCTAATCAATTTTTAAAAATGAATACTGCTAATTAAGACTTATTCCGCATCAGAGAAAAAATGTTATGTAAATTAAGTTTGTTATATCAGTTGGATAAACCAATATTTAATGTTTTGTGATACACTCAGCTTTAATTTCAATGTGTTAATTGCTAATTAACTTAAACTAACCCAATTAAAAATTTTAAAGCGTCAATATTAAAAAAAAATAAGAATAATGTTTAAAATATTGATTCTTTTTAAGAACTTTGAAGACTAAAATAATCAAACTCTAAACTATTATTCTTTCCAACCCACGGTTTGAGATATATGCCAAACAATTAAATAGGAAACACCTACATCATTGTCATTGCTAAGAACTCGTCACAATATCTTTTCAGTTGCTTAAAAAGCAAAAAAGGTAGGTTGATATTAAATATACACTAAAATAAAATTAAAACTAAGGTATAACATTGCTTAAGATTTAAAAATTATTTTAAAATTATAATATATTTCTATTAGTAATCTTTCATTTGATAAAACTAAACATACATTATTGTTTGTATCAAATTTAAATATCTTGAATTTGAAGCATTATCTGATATAGTTACCTAGATAAAAGGCAAGGCAAAAAAAAGAAAATCATTAGAAGAAGACCACAAAACAGAAGAAAACCATCAAAAAGCTTAAGAATACTAAATCGCAACACAAAAGGTTTAACAATTAATACTAAGAAGTGGATAAATAATTAAACATCTATAATCATTAGATATATAATTTGTGGTCAACTATCTCCATGAGAGTGCCACCTTATCATATATCATGGTGACAAGTGTCCCTTTAATTATGAATATAACTTTTGAATTTTTCACTATTTATTATTCCATTAAATCTAATTTATCATGGTTAATTGTATATCATTAATAGCTAACTTATAGTTTAATTGCTATTTTGAAGACAATTCAAAAAGATATTCCATCTATATATGAAAAAATGATGTACGAATTTTTAATTTTTTTCGTACTTTTCAATATTATATATTTATTTTTCTTTTTATTCAATAAACTATAAATCTAGGTGGAAAATTAGTTCAAAAAAGAAAATTCAATTTTCTAATATAAATATATTTTAAGATATTTGATAATGAGCAAATAATTAAAATAGATTCTGAGGAGTTGAACCGTAAACTAAATATGCATCTTCAAATTCTTATTGATAAATGATATATGTGTTTTAATTTTAGGAAAAAAGTATTTCCATTTTTATCTTAACGATGTAGAACTCAATTAAACATACTAATTTCACCTTAAGTTTTCAAAAAAAAAGGTAACTAACTAACAAAACCCGCGCGTATGCGCAGTTAATCATCTAGTCATTGTACAATAAACATTGGTGGTAGGTATTTTACTATGCTTACAATACATTAATAGCCATTTTCCTCATGAACAATATTAGCTTTACATATCTAACTAATTAAAAGGAGTTAATCCTTGCTTTTTAGACTATCCACCTAAGCATTTTTTGATGTCCTTATTGAGTGCCACATAAGCTCTTTAATTGCATAAACTCATATTAACTTCTTTACATTGAAATTTATATTTGTTGCCTAAGGATTTCATTTAAGGGTAATAATAAAAAAAAACTAAATTGATTATTTATCTCCGGAAAAAACGAAACGTCTCATCTTACAATTACAAAACTTATCTACAGTAGCCAAACCGTTTCTCCTTTTAATGTCACATAATTATTCGATTCTTCTTCCACTGTTATATATGATCTCAATGTCTACTCAATTTTCTTTCAAATGCTAGCAAAACGTGAAAAACCAATTGATTCAAAATTCTTGATTTCAAGCTTACAATTTTTTGTTTTCTCTTCTGTTGGGACCTTCAAAAATCTACTGGAAAGAAAGAACCAATTGATATAAAGAAATACATTGCAATCATTTTGTGTGCTTTCTAACAAATCTATTGTTAATATTTCCAGAGCTATGGGATATGTTTGAAGGAAGGAATGTGTTTCTGGTGCAAGAGTAGCATGATTCTATGGAAAGATGTGTGGTATGTGATACAAAAATCAAATGTTTCATATTGCCTCTACAGCATGGGTTCGATCGACTTTCAAGTGGTCTTTTAAACAATTTCTGAACCTAACCACAATTCAATAAAGAAGTAAAGGACATACCATTCTCATTGCTTCAGATACATCATCATGGGAATAGAGAGACTTACTCTAACAATGAACTCTTGTGTGGTAAATAAAGTGAGTTTTGCTATTTTACCTTCTTCTCATTTTTTTTTTGTTTTCATCGGAGATATATGAAGGAATTGTTGGAGACGTTGTACAAGTCAACGGGACACATGAAATTCAATTATTTCTCTCTCTCTCTCTCTCTCTCTTACCACTGGCCTGGTACACACTGCCGTGTAACTTGCCATTGTTAAATGCTTGCTGCGTTAGGTAAGTTCTTTTTTTATGAGATTCATCGATTCATTTGATCTTCAACATCTTTAGATTAGCTTTAAATAACAATTTGGCTTTTTCGATTTTTTTATTGATCTTACGTGTTTCTTTTTTTTTTTATTTTTTTCCAACTATCCAACTCAATTCACCATCCGAAAGTAAGCTTAGTAAATCTTTATTTGAGTTTGATAAATCAATGTGTGTGTGTGTGTGTGTTTATGCACTAGATCTTCTCAGTTTTGAATTTCAGGTAAATGTCTAAAGTTCTTACTTTCACCGTTTCGAATACTCATCTTTTAATTCAGGAATTCACATTTTTCGCCTTATTTTATATGGGTTTAGTCGCTTTTCTCTTAAATTATGAGTTTAGCAATGCTATAGTAGTAAGCTCTTAACAAGAGAGTTAGTATAATTATGAAAATGTTCTAAGTTTTTTTCTTTTAGCAGTTAAGTAGAAAAGTTGGTCATTATGATAGAGAAGTATATGCCTAAGGCTACATATTTAACATATAAACGACTGGCTTCTGAACAAAAATAATTCCAGAAGTATATAAAATAAAATTACAGTTTATTGTATATGCTATATGTTTATGGCGTTCATTTACTACTCTTAAATCAAACTTATTACAATAACAATGCATAAATGTAAGTATACTTATAAATGGAAATTTCTCAGATTATCTTGATACTTTGAATTAAAAAAGCAAAGAGTATTGACAAAATAACTCTTGTAAAGTGAAAAATTATTATAAGAGGTTCGGGCTTTTAGCTTTTGGTATGAAAAAGATTTTCTGTTTGATATTTTAGTTTGCCCTTAAATTGATGGTAAATCCTTAATGGCAGAGTCGTCAAAAAGACAATTCTAAGTTGTAGATTTCTTACCATATATTTCAACACTTTAAAAAGTTTATGCTTCAACTAATAATATAGAGAAAATGGTGAAATATCTTAGAATATATAAAATAAGAAAAAGTTTATAGAAAATAGAAAACAACAAAAAAAAGAAAAGAAAATATTTTTTTAAACAAAGAATGAGAATTTAGTAGAGAATTGGCTTTTAAAAACATAATGAGAACTTTTTTAAAAAAGAGTAAAACCTCTTATTCAAAGAACTTATTAGTTTTTAAAATCACATTTACATATATTTTAATGATAAACTAGCAAGACTTTCCTTTGACATATGCTTGGAAGTTGATAATTCAAAGGGTAGAATATGTTCATTGTAATTATTAGTTATAAACATATATTGATAATTTAATATGGTTAGAATATAATTGAAATATTTTAAGAGACAACCATTAAAGCAAACATCTTCTCTATTTAAAAAATAGAAACAATTTTAATTGATATAAATTATAAAAGTTTGAATCAAGAAATAAAATATGTTAAAAATAGTTTTGCTTATCATAATTAAAAATAGACGAACTATCTCTAATAATCATGAGTGGGGCAACAAAAATCAAATTACAAATAAAACTATGTAATTTAATCGATTCAAATCAGTAGGTAATTATGATTACCATTAGTAAAAGTATCATTATAATATTTCTCTTAAAAATATTATATCAACATTAGACTTTAGATTTTTTCATAAGATAACCAAGCAAAAGGGGAACTGGAACAAGATCACATCTTTATTGAATACATATAGAATCGTCAAATAGAATGAGAATGGTAGAAAGACTGTATATACAAACTTATTTCCAAATTTTGGTAGAAAGACTTAAACCATGAATTTCATGAACTATCAACCGGCAGTGGAATGAAGAGTTCAGTCACCAACATCAAAGCTGAACTAAGGGACATAAGGCTGTGTTTACTAATGAAATCGAGAAGAGAAAACAAAATGATGCAAATACACTGGCAGAGACTCCCTGAGTAGTTGGCCAAGGTGGGTTTGTTCCTTCTATATAGACCCTCTGCTTCCACCAACAACATGAACCTATCAGAAGAATTACACTGCTGATTCGAGGTTGTTAGGTTGATCTCTGCTTCTCTTGGTAGAGACATAACCAAGGCTGAGAGAGAGTTAGAGATGAAATATATGCTTGAAGCTAAGAACTTTGAAATCACACGGTTTTCTGACCGTCTACACTACTACGAGGTTGTGGACAAAAAAACGTCCCAACGAAACGAAGAGGCCATAGGTAGAAGAAAATCAGCTTAGTTATTTGATGTCTCCTTTTCTTTTGTATATATCTAAATGATGTTAAATAGACATAATTTATTTTATTGTGCTATTGGTTTTTATTTGATTTGGGTTTTCAATACAAAAATGTGTTAAGTTACCAAATCCTAATAGGACTAGGATTTAACCTACACACAATCCATGATGTGTGAGGGGTTTATGTTTTATTAATATTTTGTGATAAATTAAATATTAAAATATTTTTAAAATTGCTATATAACTTATGCTTGTTAATTTATAGTTACAATTAAAAAATTTCGATGTTGGAAAAGGTTTTTAACCCATCAGAACTTAATCATACATCCACTTTTATAATAATATCCGTCTCAATTCATCTGTTGTAGACTAAATTAATCTGCTATATACTAAATGATATTTTCTCTTTTAAAATATTTTTCAATTATAATCATACAGTAAAAAAATAATGTATAAAGTAAGATATAGTCCAAAAAATAAGGATTAATTTCTTTTAATTAGTTAGATATATATCGTTTGATATATCGTTTGATAAAACCATGTCATAAATAAAGCAAACAAAATAGCTCTCATTTAAAAATAAGACATAGATAAATCTCAATAGCACCACCTATAAGAGAGGGAAATAAATAACACAACAATACTAAAAACCAAAATATCTCAAAGACCAATCTGCGCGTAACGTGGACATAGTTCTAGTAATTATAAAAGTAAGTAATCGTTGCTCGTGAATGTAAATATTTTATATTTTTAACACTACAAAATACATATAAAAATTACAAAAACAACCCCGTGACATCGCGCGGATATCTATCTAGTTGCATACAATATTAATAAGCAAAAACTAGGTTCAAAAATATTTTCTAGGGAGATGTAAAGTAAAACATTCGTCTCTACATAAAATAAAGAATAAAAAGTAAAAAGGCCAAAAAAATCAAAATAAGGTTGAATTAGGTTGAGTATTGATGACTCTGCAGCAAAACATGAAGGTAGAGAATTCTTTTTCTTTTCATTGGGGCTAGTGGGACACCTTAGTCCAATTTTATTTAGATCATGTCCGTTTGTGCATATGGATGCAGCTTTTGGATGCAACATCTAGATGCAGTTTTAGATGTTGTAGTCTGTTTTTGTATTTGAATTTTATATATGAATGAAGCATCCAAATGTATTAATGGGTATTAGCATATATTGGACTTAGTGTATGAGCTTTTGTAATTAAGATTAATATCTAGGGTATTAGAGTTTTGTATAAAGATGGAGTTTTGCCTCTTTGAAATGTGGAAGAGAGGTAATAGAGAAAAAAATTCAATTCTTTCATGGTATAGGAGCACTACGATTTTGGGGTCTCGTCTTTGTTGGTGTCAATCTTTCTTGATTGATTGTTATGGAGAAGATGTGAATTGATGAGGACATGGTTGTGAGAAGTTCTCTTGATATTACAAAAAACGGAGTGGCGTAAAGCACTCCATTGAAGAAAATCGATTATCGGCACATAGCGATGTTGTGTGAGTCTCTGAAGTACTCTTTGAATCACAGACCGATGATGTTGCAGTTGTTGATCCACATATTGTATTACACTCTGATGTGGTATAGACAGATGTTATTACAGATGTTGTTATAGATGCTGCTACAGACCGGTGTTGTCACGTATTTTTTGACACTGATGTAGTACATGCTGAAGCACTAGCCAAGACCAGATTAAAGAAAGAGCAATGGGATCGAATATTGCATATCATAGGAAGGAAATCAGAATTAACAAATTTTTCAAGTGGAAGAAGTTATTTTGATGAATGGCTAATTGATAGTGGTGTCTCGCACCATATGAAATGTAATTTAAGTGGTATGACATATGTTCGTATTGTATCACCATGTTTGGTTGCATTACATAATGGTAAGGCAGTTGTTGTTGATCGAGTAGGGAGTGTAATCTTGACAGAAAATATGACCTTGGATCGAGTATTATTTGTTGAAGAATTACAGTGTAATCTCGCATCAGTGTCACAATTGATTGATGTACTAGGTTGTTTGGTACTTTTCTCTAGAAAAGGGTGTCTTATCTATGATTCTGTAGTGCATACGATTCGTACAGGAGAAAAGAAAGAGAGATTGTATCTACTACAAGGTATTTATAATGTTTGTAGCATGAGAAAATTGAGCCTGGAAGAATCACTAGAAATCCAGCATAGGAGGATGGGACATGCCTCCGAAAAGGTGATTAGGAAGCTGCCTGGGGTTGATAAGAGTATTTTTGGTACATCAGATTGTGGCATATGCTTTTGCGTGAAACAATGTTGAAGTGAATTTCCATTAAGTTCTTATAAGAGCAAGGAGTGCTTGAAGATGATACATTTTGATATATGGGGAAAATATCGGAAAAGAAGTATGTGCGATCTTCTTACTTCCTCACTATTGTGGACAACTATTCTAGACATGTGTGGGTATTTCTCTTGGTTGACAAGACTCAGGTTGAAAGGAAAAATGTGGAGTTCTTTGCACCGATACATTGATAGTTTGATAAGCGTGTGAAGATAGTACGGAGTGACATTGGTAGTGAGTTCTTGAAAATGACAAACTACTTCAAAAAAATGGGGATTATACATCAAATATCGTGTATGGATACTCCTCAGCAAAATTGAAGAGTTGAGCGAAAATATCGTTTTATATTCAATGAACGAGAGCGTTGAAGGTTGAAGTAAACCTTTCAATTAAATTTTGGGGACAATGTGTCCAAAGTGCTGCATACCTGATCAATCAAATGCCATGTGAGCTGCACCATGAGAAAAGTCCGTATGAGATCATTTTTGGAGAATCTTCGAAGTACAGCGAGATACATATCTTTGGATGCCTAGCATATGCTCATAATCAAAAGCGAGATGGAGATACATTTTTTAGTCGAAGTAGAAAATGTGTCCTTCTTGGTTATCCCTTTGCATAAAAGGGGTAGATTTTATTTGACTTAGGTAATAGAGAATTATTTGTCTCTAGATATGTCACTTGTATTGAAGGAAAATTTTCATTTTCTGAAGCACATGATGGTTTAGGATTTGGGAAGGCAGTTGAATATGTTTTTGTAGTTCCTGATCGAGTTCTTTACATAACAGAGGACGGATGGACTCAGAAAAACTCAGAACCAGTCTGTGATGGAGTGCATGTACCAGAGACTGACAGATGCAGTGCATGTACCAGTGACTGTGACAGGTGGTCTATGTCAATCTGCATATGAGTCAACACTTGTAGCAGATGTGTGTCAACAAGAAACTGTAACAGAGGAAGTGTTTGAATCAGAAGGAGTGACACAAGCTGAGCCTGTTGCAGCAGATGCAGAGTTGGGACGAGGCATGAGGAAGAGAGAACCCTCTATCAAGCTAAGAGATTATGTGTTGAACACAATGTATCATATGCAACCATCCAATGTAAGCCTAGAGTCGAGTCAAGAGTATGAAGTTTAAAATTTTGTTAATTGTGATAGGTTTTCTAAGGGAAAAAAGCCTTTTTGGCCAGTATATATAATTGTTGGAGTTATATCAAAGTCATTTGCTGAGGCAATGAAATGCGCTCAATGGAGAGAAGCGATGCGATTGGAGATTGAAGCTCAAGAAAAGAATAAAACATGGTTTATTGAATGTTTGGCATCAAGAAAGAGAATGATTGAATGCAAGTGGATGTGCACAATCAAATACAATGCAGATCGACTGATTGAGAGGTACAAGGCTAGGCTTGTTGCATGTGGAAATCAATAGAAGAAAAGAGTTGCTTACACTGAGACATTTTTCTCTTGTAGCAAGAATGAGTACAATTAGGTTGGTACTTAAGGTTGTCGTTGTGAAGAATTGAGATTTACATCAGATGGATGTACATAATGTGTTTCTTCATAGAGATTTAGAAGAATAAATGTTTATGAGGACACCTCAAGGTTTTGGATCCTCACATAAAGGGAAAGTGTCGCTTGCACAAATCACTATATGGTTTGAAACAGGCTCCGAGGTGTTGGTGTGCCAAACATACAGAGGCACTTATCGGGTAAAGTTTTAAACAATGTAGAACTGATTATTCTATATTCTCTTTGGCGAGTCCTCAAGTTCAGTTGCATGTGCTGGTGTATGTTGATGACCTCGCCGTGATAGGGAATTCTCCTGATGCTATTCAGAAGTTTAAGACATATTTGAGTTGTTGTTTTCATATGAAAGACTTGGGGAAGTTAAAGTATTTTGTTGGGATAGAGATTGCGCGTAGTGCAAAGGGTATATATCATAGAGGAAGTATGTCCTTGACATAATTGTTGACGTAGGCTTTCTTGGTGGTAGACCTTACGAGTTTCCGATGGAACCCAATCATCATTTGGGAAGGTCGAAGGAAAAGGTTCTGACTGATCCATAAAAGTATAGAAGATTTGTTAGAAGGTTGATTTATTTTTCTGTGACAAGACCAGATATTGCTTACTATGTTCATATCCTATCACATTTTATGCATGAACCACGAGAGGATCATTGGTCTGCTGCACTATGGGTTGTTCGTTACTTGAAAGGATGTCCGGGGCTCAGAATCCCATTGAAACCTTAATGTGATTTTCATCTTATAGGTTGGTAGATTCAAACTTGGCTGGATTTCCTATCACATGAAGATCATTGAATGGGTGGTTGATACAGTTGAAATCTTCTCCTGTATCATGGAAATCAAAGAAGCATGATGTAGTATCACTCTCATCAGTTGAAGCAGATGATTGAGCTATGGTTGTTGTATTTAAAGAGTTGAAGTGGATCAAGGGTCTGCTTGGATTTATATGTATTGTGCACTCTGGTGCAATGGATTTATACTGTGACAGTAAGTCTTTTCTTCACATTGCAACCAATATTATATTTCATGAGAGGACAAAGCATGTGGAGAGTGACTGTCACTTCATTCGAGATGATATTCAAACTGGGGTACTACAAACAAAGCATGTTTCTACGACAAAGCAACTAGCTGATGTATTCACTAAGGCTCTTGGAGGACGTCCTTTTCAGGCAATTTTATCCAAGTTGGGCATTTGAGATCTCCATGCTCCAACTTGAGGAAGGGAGGGGTGGAGGAGGTGGTTAACACCCGGATCCGGTTAGGAGTTAACCGACCCGAGAATCGATTAGAGAACCAATATGCGGGCGGGCCGTCAAGGCCCACCTAGAAATATCCGGCCCAAATCAAAAGAGAAAAGAGAAGGCCCATGAAATTCAAAGTTAAGAGAAATCGAAACGGAAGAATCAGCATTAACGAGAGGAATAAATGCACAATAATTCGGGAGTTACAAGAGCCGAAAGAGTATAAAAGAAGAAGAAGGAGCTTGAAGAAAGGGACCGATTTTTCTTTCGAGAGATTGAGCTTGTAACCTTTGTAAAGTTTCCGATTGCAATTCAATAAAACACCACCTTTTTCAATACATTATCACGAATCGTCTACCTCGTGTTCTGTGTGGATTTTAGATCCATCAATTGGCGCTAGAAGGAGGGTGGCTTGCTTCCGCCTTGCTA